>JANHAO010013296.1:0-15937 GCA_026873985.1 Saraca asoca
ACCCGAAAACTGAGTCTTTTAGTTTAGTCCTTGATGAAATTTCATTTTAATCCTTTCAACTTTCAAATTTTTATTTCAATTTTTCCTTTTTATTTTTCTTAATTTTTCGGGTGTTACAGATATAATGATTTATTCTAACCACCTCAGTCCTGAATAAATTGAACCCTTATCAGCTAATATATTCATTAAACTTTTACTAACTCATTTATATAATTTTAAAAATACTCACAATATTTTCTTTCCTCTATTTTTATATCCCCTGGCAAGCATGGGGTTGGACTAACAATACAAGGTGCTTGGTGACTACGAGGCAAATGCTGTTTGACTTTGAACTCAATCCAACCATCTAATATTTCTGTTGCAAATGAATGTCATTGACGCAATTGGAAATTGCCTAAATCTTCGTACCAAAAAATGCTTCTAACTCATTTAAATAATTAAAGGCATCAATCAGTGCATAAGTGCGAAGTTAGAAGTAAATTGTTGAAGGTATAACATATAAAATTTTTAAAATTTTAATAAAATTATTTTAGTATTCTAAAAAATTAAATAATTATAATTTTTTATATTTTACTCAATTTATAATTACATTTTTACAATTTAAAAATATTAAATTAGATTCTTATACTCACTTTTAATTTCTAATTGAATATTTTTTATTTTTTTTATTATTAATATTAGTAATTGACAAAGAAAAACAATAATTTATTAGTATTTTATGAATTGAGAAACATTTGATCATTTTTTTCTTATATAAAATTGAAACAACTATATAAAATATTATAATTTTCTCAATATTATTTATCATGTAAAATACAAATCCAAATGGTACAAAACTTTACATTAATTATTTTCAAGGTATATTAATAAAGTGAAGTCATGTTATTAACGTTATTTAAGAAAAAAAAGAAGTAATATAAAGTATCTAATTAAAATAAAAAATTTAGGATAATAATCAAATTTTAAAATTTTTAATTATAAAAATCTAATTAAAAATTAAATAAAATTATAAAAATAAATTAATTTAATATATAAATAATAATAAAAGTATATAAATTATAAAAATTTACATGTTTCCAAAGTCATCAAACCTTTGTTCACCAGGGAAAAACAAAAGGCAATGGTAACAGGAGAATAATGATGCATAACGGTGGGTAATGCAGATCCTCTCACATGTACAGTAGCCTCACTATAAAGTACAATTATTAAATGTTAATTATCGGTACATGATACACATGTCAAAATACCTAATCTAACCCTATAAAATCATTTAACAGGCAGAAGCTATACATCAAATTGATTCTAGATCCTAGTTATAGAAACACGATACACATGTTAAAATATCTAATCTAACCCTTTAAAATTAGTTAGCAGGCAAAACTTACACGTGATCCAATTGTCAAAGCACCATTCTAATCCCAGTCATAAATTGAAATTTATCAAACAAATTAATTAATTTGTTGTATTTAAAAAAAAAATTCACATACCATTACTTGTCTACTACTAATATTTATTAGTACAACTATCATCATCACTGCGAATATGACAACAAAAATCGCATTAGTCCATATCATATATTTTATTTTATTTTATAAATTATTTAAATCTTAAATATTTAATACAATTGAAAATAGTTTATAGATAAAAATTTTATATAATACAAAATGTGTATAAATATTTCATTATTTGAATACTAACTTATACTAGTTCTTTAAGTTTATAATCATAATTCTCTTACACATATTTGTTTATTAATTTTTAAAATTTTTAGCAAATATTAGTAAAATTAAATATAATAATTTATTTTAATAAATTTATATAATACATGTATTAAAAATATTAAATATATATTAACTCATTAATCAAACATTAAAAGTTATTAAATATTATTTTAGTATATATATGTTGATTGTAAAATTTGGTTCTGTTAATTTAAATCTTAGTTAACAGGAACGGTTTTTGAAACCTTCAAGATGTAAGTTGATAACTCAAATAGAAACGAGAGTAAAAAAGAAGAAGAACAATGGACATAGAAGCTTTTATTGTAGTTTGGCTAAAGTCAGTTTGACCCCTATATTCATGATGGTTTGTATTAGCTTTATATGGTAGCTTTTTCGTGCAGTGCAACGGAGTTATAATACCAATGCTCTCTCACTTTACAAGTGATCTTTACTATTTCGGTAGAGTGTCTGCATGCAATTGCTTTTACTTACTTACAATGGTAAATCCCTCTCCTATTTATAAAAGGCAGGAGGGTTACAAATATAATTTGGTAAATAGCAAAATGATTATATTCATCGCTGTAGGCAATAAATGCTTGACGGGTAATAAATACCTAACATTTCATTGTCTGATTTTAGAGGTTAATGTGTCGATTCTGTGGATTGACTAGTCGGTTGGGAGAATATGCCTTTGAGTGCTAACTAGACCCTAGGTGTTCAATACATAATTCTTGAGATAGCTCACTAGGCAATTCAAGCACGTATTAGGCAACCTGCTGACTATGTCGATAGGTCAGTGAGATGGTCCAAATAGGTTTCCTGAAAAGTGACTGGGGCAATAACCCTCACTCGGAGAGAAAGAGTCCGTCCACGGCAAGTTGGGACTTATCTCGATCTCACCCTGTGTCTCCAGCTCGCAGCTAGTAAGCTAGCGTCCTCACTGTGTGACCTTTAACATTGGGTGATTTGGGCTTTTTGGCTGGACCTGGCCTCTTGTTAGGCTTTGGCCGGCCCATTTTGCACTGTCTAAAAAATACTTATAACATCAACCCCTAACTCTCAATTCGCCTTGCAGATTGGGAGTTGTAATTTGTTAGCAGATCTTTTATTTGTGGTCTGCAGTGTTAAGTCCTTCAAATACAATTTGCCATATAGTCAAAGTCTTCATCCACAGCCTGCTATGTTGTCACTTCAGGATTCGATCTTTCACTTCATCTGCACCAAGCCATACCTCCCACTGTTCATGTTCCACTACTGTTGGTGTAGTAGTCCCGCTTTCTTTTGGACCGTTCGATCTAGTACAGCTAGATTTCCTCCGGATCCTTTGATGAGGTTGGACTAGTCTATATAAGGCGTGGGGAGCCTTCTTGCTTGCTTCAAGGAATAAATAGATGGGTACATTGGCTAAGCCCCCGATATTTCTAGAGTTCTGGACTTCGATAAAGTGCTATAGGGTGTGTATGACTTGCTGCATGAGACTGCGAGGTATGTATAGCTTGCTACACATGGTTCCCATGAGGCATTCCTCTTTGGGGACTCTATGAATTTCTTCATGACCTCCTCATAGTGCTAACAAGTTTAGTTCCTCCTTTTTTACTCTTTTGTCCTTTGGCGGGCTAATCGTTTGGCTTTTTCAAGCGCCCTAGAGTTGCAAGGTTAAGGGAAGAGCTTTTAGCTTTGGAGGAAGATAGGGAAAGAGAGCTGGAACTGTCAGGCTTGCTCACGAGCCTTGTGGCTTATTGGAATTCAGGCTTTCCAACTGTGTTCCTTTGCCTACTTGCATGGTGGTGTTGGATGTCCCCAAGCCTCCGAGTGGCTTGATCAAGCTGAAGAATGTTTTCCTTACTTAGGAGGACTAGGGAGAACTTGTACAGCTGCTTTACTTACCCTAAATGTTGTTTCTCCCGCTTCAGGCACCCCAGGGATGCTCAAGTTAGACAATGCGCTAACTTAAGTAGAAGTTCAGAAAGGGTTAGAGTAGCTCGTCTCGCTCATAGATCTCACAGTTTACCTAGATCTAACTCTTCCTCAGTCTATTGTAGACTTATTTTGATTTATTCTCGTGGTTTTTCATGTAAATTTACCTCATTGAAAGAGGTTCTATAATGAAGTTTTGCATTTTATTTCTTGTCTTTTCTAAGCATGCAACATTAGTGACCTAGTAGGTCACGACCCACAACATAAATAAGTCCTTGCAAACCATAACTTGGTAATCGTTAGATAAAATAAGTGCTTGTTAGGTCAATTGACCTTGGATGGCATTAATTGAATTTATATGAATGGACTTCAATCAATAAATCATGACTTAAAAGATATGTGCCATGTTGGATGACCAGTCGGTCACATTAGCTCATCTTGGCTAACAATGAAGTCGAGCACTAGAGTGCTTGAGCACTTTCACTGGTATGGGAACAAACACCAATAAGGGTTGTATAGATGTGCCTTTGTCTGCACAAGAGTTTGGTACGTGAAGCACTTATTGGATGTGACCTTCGTAAGAGTTTGGTGTGTGGCTAGCACTTCTTGGACGTGCGGTTTTGAGGTGTTCGCGCAAGAGTTTGATGTGTGAAGCACTTCTGAGATATGACCCGCGCAAGAGTTTGGTGTGTGACTAGCATTTCTTGGATGTAAGATTTTGAGGTGTCTGCATAAGAGTTTGGTGTATAAAGTACTTTTTGGATATGACCCGCATAAGAGTTTGGTATATGGCTAGCACTTCTTAGATGCAAGATTTTGAGGTGTCTATCCAAGAGTTTGGTGCGTGGCTAGCACTTCTTGGATGCGGGATTTTGAGGTGTTCACATAAGAGTTTGGTGCATGGCTAGCACTTCTTGGACATAGGGTTTTAAGGTGTCTACACAAGAGTTTGGTACGTCAAGCACTTCTTTGACGCAGCCTGCGCAAGAGTTTGGTGCATGGCTAGCACTTCTTGGACATGAGATTTTGAGGTGTCCATACAAGAGTTTGGTGCATAAAGCACTTCTTGGACGCAGAGCGAGCTGAAAGTTTTGGTCTGTCATTGGTGATCTATAATCCTACAGGTCGTCTGGTAGCCTCCTGCTTACTTTGTTTATGACTCTTCGATTTCCACCATTGGCTTGTCATGATTACTCTTGCCTCCAATAAGCGTGCACACATGTTGTTGTCAGCTTTCTATTAGCACTCACCAAATTATCAAATCATGAGTAATTGATGGCTTCCCAGATCTAATGGTGGCATAGCATGCCATATAAATTGAAAGGGCTCTTCTTTCCCTTTCATTTGCCATTCGAAACCTAAAACTCCCAAGCTCTTCTTGTTCGTTTCTTCTGTCGTTTCCTGCAACCAATCATTGTTGCCTGCTATTGTCAGCATAGTTCCAGCTTTCCAGTTACTGTTTGGGCTTCGTTTTAATCACGGTGAGTCTTTCTCCCTTTAATTGGTGGTTTCTGGGTTTTCCTGTTCTATTGCTTATGTGAGACTCATTTGCTTGTGGTTAAAACATCCGAATACTGGCTGAAACTACTTGCCTGTACATTTTCCTTTTGCCTAGTTTGGCTTATCTAGGTGATTTGCCATTAGACACTAGGGTTTCTGATTACCGTTTTGAGTCTTATATTGTTTTCTAGATTTATGGTTACATTATTGAGTCCCCTTTGTCTTCTGGAGTTTGGGTCTTAGGTACGGTGACCTGAGGTGTGCATAACCTATCGCATAGGAAATTATTAGCCTTAGCCATTAGGTAAGGTCTGCTTGCAATGACCTAACCATTCCTCTTTCTTTTTTGTGTAGATGGGCACAGGTCATGGATGTTAACGTTACCAGTTAGGGGGTAATGACGAGCTTGGCTCTCTGGTGCAACGGGCACGATATCATGATGAAGCAACATCAAGGAGTGGTGAGGTCGTTGGGGACTTCACTATTTGTTTAAACTTTGTTATGGACCAAAAGGCCATTGCGAGTTAGTAACCTTCCGACTGTCAGGTGTTCAATCTGTATGTTTCATCTGTTCGCCTTTGTGATCTTCAAGTCATGGTTTGGACATTTTGAATCCCCTGTGGATGCTACCTCATGATGCCTGCTTTGGATGACTACGCTTTTTATCCACCTTGGGGGTTTATCACTGTTAGCTTCTCGCACCTTGCTACAGGGCTTAGGTTTCCCATACACCCATTCATCATTAATTTCTTGAACAAAATCAAACGCAGCCCATCTCAACTTACCCCCAATTCTTACACCCAACTTATTATTTGAGGAATAACATCCCACTACCATCAGCCAAGGTCTTGTGCTACCTATACAATGTTAGGTGCGTGAGCACATCGAACAGGCTTTATTATCTTTCGGCTCGATTAACAGCATATAAGAGGATTCTACTGCAGGAGGGACGCTAAAGGGAAGTCCAACGCTGGGCAATATAAAACTCGTTGATTTTATATCTCTTGTCCATCCTTCCACGATCTTTAGCATTTTGATTTTGTCCTCGCACCTGGTGAGCAAGCTGGGGGCATATAAGCTTAATGACTTGTTCACTTTTATTTCACTGATACTAACTTTATCTCTTTTGTAGCTGGGACCGATAAGAATCTAACTCTTAAAACTGAGGAGGAAGGAGTCCTGGACAAGTTTGCTGCCTCAAAAGATCTTCAGAATGACTTTTACTTTGACGAAAGCCTCCTTTGCTCCTACTAGCTTATACCAGCCATAGGTTCCAAGCTTATTAGGGAAATAGGAATTCAGCAGGGCCAAGGGTAGGTCCAGCAAACTTTAATGATTATAAAGATATCATAAAGATTATCCTCAAAGTGCCACCATCTAACTCTGATGAGGGGGAGTTCTCGTCAGCTCTCGATGCCAACATAATTCCTGTTGTTAGAAGTTGACTACGATTTTAGCATTACCTCCCTCACAAGAGCCAGTTCTAATCTCTCAGCTTGAAGTGGAGGCTGTAGTTAATGTCACCAGCCTCTCTGAGCCTCTTGCTAAAAAGCAAAAAATGGATATAGGGAAGAAGAAGAAGGCTACTGGCCGCAAGCGGGCGACTCCTAAGGTAGAGGTCATGGAGCAACCTGCTGGGCCCTGCTCTAAAATTGAGGAGTACTTTAATGTCTTTGTAGACAATGTTAATATGATCCTGGGGCTTCGCAATAGGATACAAATATTGGAATCAGAGGACACCACCGCTGGAGGGTTGGTAACCTACACATCTCACCACAAGCTAGTGGTAAGTAGAATTCTTTTATTTCAGTTCTCCTACTTTCTTCGTAATCTAATTTGGTTATGTGGCATTTTAGAACCTGTTGACACTGATAAAGCTGGATGAGAAGCTTCAAGCCTAGGAAGAGGAAAAGGCGAAGCTTGTGGATAAGTTAGCGATCATCACTACTGAGGTGTTGGAGTTGAGGGAAAAAGTCAAGAATGCTAAAGCTGCCCTATCTCGTGAAATGGCAGATCATGATGTTGTTACATTGAACCTTGGCATTACAATTAATGACCTAAACAAGGCGAGGATCGACTTGGACCTAGCTTAGAAGCATGTTGATTGGGCAGTGCAGTGGGCCGAGATCTTGGGACAGCAAGCTGGGTCAGCAGAGCAACTGGCAAGGGAAGTAGAGCAGCGAGCTGAGGACACTTTAAGGATGCTAAGGCTTCCTCCAGAAAGGGTGTAAGGTCTGCTGTTAAGGCTCTTATTATCGAGGGTGCTCCCCAAGGAGAAAGCGACTCACAGGTCACGGATGTCGTTAGTGACTAGGCAGTGGATGTCCTCAGAACTCTTCTTGTTGACCTTTTACCTTAAGAACGCCTAACTCTTGAAGTTCTAGCTCCTGAAGCTCTAGCTTCTTAAGGCATAGCTTTTGTAATTTTGTATTTATGAAATGGATTTTCAGACTTTGTACAAATTTTATTGAAGTAATACTGAATGAAATTTTTTTTATTTACTTTCCTTGGCTTTCCTGCTTAAATACATGACTTGATAAACTTGTGCTAGGGACAAGCACTTAGTAGACATCTTAACTAATACTCTTCATATAATACATCACTTGCTTCTTGCACAAGATTTAATTAAGACTTTTATTCAGAAATGAATACAAAAATCAAAGAGCTACTTGAATGTTTACACTTATTTTTGAATAATTTTTATGAACTTTGGGGTCTATATTGATAATAGCGGTGAAGATGTTCTGCATTCCAAGCCCGAGGGTACTTTGTCCTATCCATGTCTGCCAAATGGTAAGCTTCGTGGCCAATGACTCTTTTTACAAGGTATGGGCCCTCCCAATTCGGCCCTAAGGTCCTTTTGTTGGCCTTTCGAGCACTAGGAAGGATAAGACATAGAACAAGCTCACCAGGTTTAAAGCTAAGAGCTTGAACCCTTCAATTGTAATACCTCGCAACTTGTTGTTGATAGGTGACGACCCTAAGGTGAGCTCTCTCCTTTGTTTCTTCTATTAGATCCAGATTCACGGTGAGTAGTTGGTGATTATGCTTTGGATCAAAGGCAATCCTACATTGTGATGCCATCTCAAGTTTTGTTAGGATCATGACCTCATATCTGTATACCATTAAGAAGGGGGTTTCTCTTGTAGCATTGCAAGGTGTGGTCCTGTAGGCCTAGAGCACCTTTGGTAGCTCATCTACCCACACCCCCTTTTTGGCCTCTAATTTTTTCTTTAAGATCTGTTTGATGATCTTGTTAATGACTTTAACTTGCCCATTAGCCTGCGGATGGTCTATGGTCAAGAAACTCTTTGAAATCCTGAGATTATCATTAGAACCTAAGAAATTGCTCACTATTAAACTGAGTCCTATTGTCAGTTACAATTTACTGGTGGACTCCAAACCTGTAAATAATATTATTCCATATGAATTTTTCTATCTTTGCAGAGGAGATCTCTATAAGCTCCTTTGCCTTCGCCCACTTGGTATAGCTACCACTGCATGCTTGCAATTTTCGTGGGCTATAAGAAGTGGTCCTATTAGGTCCATGTCCTAGATTGCAAAGGGCCATAGACTAACCAATTGTTGCAAGTAGGCTGGCGGGACTTGTGGAACCTTCACAAATTTTTGACATTTGTCACACCTCCTGATAAGCTTAATCACATCCTATTTAATTATGGGCTAGTAGAATTCTTGCCGAAGAGCCTTTTGAGCTCATGACAGCCCTTAGTGTGATTTCCACAATGGCTGGCATGGATTTCCTCCAGGACGGTATCATAATCTGGGCCATCAATGCATCTTAAAAGTGAGGTTGAGAACCCCATTTATACAGTACATCATCGTAGATGCAATATCTAGCCACCCAAGCTCACAATCTTCAGGCCTCAACCTTATCTTTTAGTAGTTTGTCACTTTGTAGATAGTCCAGCATTGGGTTCATCCAAGATTCCATCATCCTGGCAATTGTTATGGAAGCATCTTTCTATCCTGTGCTCAGGGATGAAAGTAATTCTACAGGATCACCCCTAGAAAGTTAGCATCCTTAGTTATGACCAGGCGAGCCAAGGTATCAGCGTGAGCATTCTGGGCTCGTAATATTTGGTTAACCTTGTAATGCTGAAATGACCTTAGTAATTCCTGAACTTTCTGCAAGTAAGTAGTCATCTTTGATCCTCAAGCTTGGTACTCTCCTCACACATGATAGATAACGAGCTGTGAGTCGCTAAAGATTTTTAACTTCTCAACTTTCACCTTTTTCGCTAGTCGAAACCTAACTAACAGCACTTCCTACTGGACTTTATTATTAGTGGCCTAAAAATCAAATCTCAATGCACAGAGGATCTCATGTCCCTCTAGATTGATGAGAAGCACCCCTACTCTAGCTTTTTGGTCGCTTGATGACCTGTCAACGTATAACTCCCACCATGGAGCTTCCAAAGTCTCTATCTCCTCTTGTATGGGTCCTGTGAATTTTACAATGAAGTCGGCCAAAGCCTGCCTTTTGATGATCGGTCTGGGCTTATATTTGATATCAAATTGGGTGAGCTTAATTGCCAATTTGAGCAACCAACTTAAAGCATCCGTCTTCTGTAAGACTTGCATAAGCGGGAATTGTGTGAGAATCGTTATGCTATCGACTTGGAATAGGATCCCAGCTTCCTTGACGAAATGATCAGGTAGTAAGCGAGCTTCTCCATAAGCGAATACTTCGTCTCAGCATCCAGCAATCTCTTGCTCACGTAATAGATAGGGAACTATGCTCCTCCCTTTTTTTGCACTAGGGCCATGCTAAGGGCGTGTTGGGATACTCTCAAGTATATGATCAGCTTTTCACCCTCCTTTAGTTTAAATAAGAGTGGAGCTCATTTGAGATACTATTTGAGTTCTTGGAAGGTGACCTCACATTTTTGCATCCATTCAAACTTCTTTGCTTTCTTCAGAATATCAAAAAAAGGGATGCATTTATCTGTCGCCTTAGAGATGAATCTACTGAGCCTACGACTTGGCCATTCAAGCTCTACACATCTTTGGCTCTAGTGGGGGATTGCATGTCGAGGAGAGCTTTAATCTTTTTCAGATTTGCTTCAATCCCCCTACTGTTCACTATAAAGCTGAGAAACCTTCCCAAAGCGACTCCAAATGTGCACCTATACGGGTTTAACTTCATTTGGTACCTTCTTAGGACTTGAAACATTTCCTCTAGATCATCGACATGGTTAGCGAGTTGCTTGGATTTTAAGAACATGTCATCCACATACACCTCCATTATATTACTGATCTAATCTCGAAACATCATGTTTACCAATCGCTGGTAAGTCACCTCCACATTTTTAAGTTTGAAGGGCATTACTTTATAGCAATACAATTTACGATCGATCATAAATGAGGTGTGCTCTTTATCCTACATGGCCATTGGGATCAAATTATATCCCAAGTGGGCATCCATAAAGTTAAGGGGTTTATGTCTTTTTGTTGCATCCATGAGCTAGTTGATCCTTGGCAAAGAGGAGCTGTCTTTTGAGCACTCTTTGTTGAGGTCAGTGAAGTCAATACAAACCCTTCACTTTCTATTTTTCTTCTTTACGAGGACGGGATTGGCCATCCAAGTGGGGTAATGGGCTTCTTGGATAAATTTATTTGCTAATAGCTTATCTACCTCTTCCTTCAGTGTGGCATAGCACTCAGTAGTCATTGGTCTTCTCTTCTAGCAAACTGGCTTGTGCCAGGGATTGATATTAAGCTGATGCGACATAACCCTAGGGTCAATGCCCACCACGTCTTCATGGTTCTAGGCAAAGACGTCTAGATTTACCTTGACAAAACTTGGCTAACTATGTTTTCACGTCAAATGGCAAGCTTTTGCCTAACTTGAGACATCTTTCTGCATCTATTTCACTAACTTGCACATCTTCAAGCTCTTCGATAGGACCAGTAGCTTGTTCAGTATCCATGTCACGGGGGACGAGGTCATAACTGACCCCCTTGGTGCTCATGGTCCAGGACTTCCCTTTGGATACGACATGTACCTTTTTTTCTTATGCCTCGAGTTTGACTTCATCCTCATAGCAACATCGGGCCACCTACTGCTTTCCCTGCATGCATCCGACTCCGTTTGATGTCAGGAATTTGATGGTAAGCATCTTTATCGATGTGACCATATCAAGGTCATTCATCGCAATCGCCCCAACACCACATTGTAAGCTAAGGGGCAGTTTATTATCAAGAAGTCTACCATGACGGTCGTTTGGCAGTTTGAGCCCCCAGAGTAAGTGGGAGTCTAATCTATACTATCGACAATATTCCATCTCCTATGAAGCTGTAAAGGGGCTCGAGGGGATGACTTAATTGGTTTGTGCTCATGCCCATCTGGTCTAAATATCTTTTGTACATTACATTGATGGAGTTACCTATATCAACCATTATTCTCCTCATCTCGGCATTGCCATCTTGGCCTGGATGACTAGTGCATCGTTGTGAGGAGCGTGAATGTCTTGTGCATCTTCTTCCATAAATGTGAGGTTGTCTGAGGCTATTTTAGCTTTCTTAGCAAGTTTTTCATATTTCACATTACTTGCAAGTAGGACGCGACCCTCTGCTCACATATAGCGGTCGCACGACCTGTTCAAGGTGCTAGTGATGTGAGGTCCATCATGAATGGTGAATATGGTCCTCATTGAAGACGCTTCCTCATGCTCTAGGGTCTACTGGTGCTGATGCTGTACCAATTACTGAGGACACGGAGGTCGTTGCCTTGAGGGTCTAACCATGTAATCCCTCAAGTGACCTCTCTTAATGAGGTCTTCAATGGCGCCTTTTAATGCCCAGTAATCTAAGGTGTTGTACCCAATTTTGTTGTGGTAGACACAAAACTTATTTTGATTCCTCAGCTCGAGGGGGACTTTTTGGGGCCTAGGTTTCTCAAAGTTTTTGTTGTCCCTCTCGATCATGAAGATCTTGTCAAAGGTGTCTAACAAGACACTATAACTGTTGTAGAGACGTTGGTACTGAAGCCACTCATTCTTAGCATTTTTCATGGCTTGACCTCTAGAGTCGTTCTTTTGGCCCTCTCTATTATTCCTACTACCAGCTCTCTTTTTACTCTAATTAGAGCTACTCGTCTCCTTCTTCCGGTTAGATTTCTTCAGGCCAAAGGTTTCCTCCCATCGAATCTCTTTGGCGGCTTGCTTATAGAACTCACCCAAACTCTTCATTGGAGACTTGTATATGTCCTCATATAACTTCTCATCCTTACGAAGCCCAACTGAGATAGCTATGAGAACACTTTTGCCGGATGGGTTCTCTACATTGCTGACTTTATGTCGAAATTGGGTGATGTAATCTTTGAGTGGTTTGTCTTTTCGTTGAAAGTTGTCACTAGGTGGCAAGATAAGGTGAGTTGCTTCTTTAGTGCCTTATACTGGCTAAGGAATCTCGTCTAGCATTCCTCCTAACTACAAATGCTATGGGTTGGGAGACTTCTGAACTATACTTGAGGCATCTCTCCAAGAGTGGCAGGGAAGAGTCAACATTTCACCAACGGGTTGGAGGTCTGAAGGTCCATTTGGACATTGAATGCGTCCAAGTGGTTATATGGGTCATTATCCCCATTATACAGCGAGATATTTGGGACCTTGAACCTATGAGGAAGGGGTTCTATTTTGATTTCTTTGGTGAACGATGTCCTTTCCTTGTATGAGTCTTAACTGCTTTGGGCCATAAGTCTTTTTTCTAACTGCTTCAAGCTTTTCAATCACTGGGTCTTGAGCCTTAGACCAATGACTGGTGGTTCGTTGGCTCCTATCATCTCACTAATTATGAGAATGGTGATATGAAGTTTTATGCCTCTGGTTGTATTCATGGCTAGGTGAGTAGCGTTTTGACCTACGCCAATGGTCAGTCTCATTGGAGCTTTCTTCCTGATGTGAGCTCTCAAGCTACTGATTGTCTTTTTCATCTTTACGATCTTGGTGAATCTCTAACCTTAGTCACGAGTTAGATGAGTGAATTGAATCGGCTCGCTGACATTCGACTAAAATGAGCTCTTCATGCTGAGGCCCTGGCTGTTGGGGTCCCCTTTCAAGTGCAACAACTCCAACTTATCTCTGTGTGCCTAGACCAATGCTCTAACCATATCTACCAACTCCCTCACAGTATTCTCCAAGGCTTCTTGGCGTTGGTACCAAGTGTGAGCTTCATTAACCTCAAAAGCAACAGGTTGGTGTGGAGTAGGAGGTGCCATGACAAAATAACACTCGTCGTGGGGGTAGCAGAGTCTTGTTACGACTATGCTTGACCTTCGAGTTGGCCAGTAGTGGAGTCTATGCTTCTGGTGGCTTTTTCTCTTGCCATCATAGTTAAAACAATTTGCTAAAGATGAAAAGAACGCAGCAGGGGCCCTCCTTGTAGCACTAAAATGTTGACGGTAAAACTTAGTTCTATGAATCCAAATCTTAGTCAATAGGAATGGTTCTTGAAACCCCTAAGCTACAGGTTGATAACTTAAACTTAAACAGAAAAGAGAGCTAGAAAGAGGAAGAATAATGGAAATAGAAACTTTTATCGTGATTCGACTAAAGCCAGTTTGGCTCCTACATCCATAGTGGTTTGTATTAGCTTTGTATGGTGGCTTCTCCATGTAATGCAACAGAGTTACAATATCAGTGCTCTTTTACTTTACAAGTGCTTTCTCATTATTTCGATAGTGTCTACATGCAATTACTCTTATTTACTTATAATGATATATCCCTCTTCTATTTATAGAAGCTGGAAGGGTTACAAATGTAATTTGACAAATAACAAAATGATCTTTTTCACCACATAGGCAATAAATGCTTGGCATTTCATCATTAGATTTTGGAGGCTAATGTGTTGGTTCTGGGGGCTGACTTGTCGATTAGGAGAATGTGCCTTTGAGCGTTAACTAGACCCTAGGCATTTAGTACATAATCCTTGAGACAACTCACAGGGCAGTTCAAGCTCACATTGGGCGACTTGTTGGCTGCATCGATGGGTTTGGCAAGTTGATCAAAATAGGTTTCCTGAAAGGCAATTGGGGTAAAATGCCTTGCTCGATGAAAGGGAGTCCATCCATGACAAGCTAGGACTTATCTCAGTCTCGCCTAGTGTGCCTGGCTCGCAGTTAGTGAGCTAGCGTCCCCACTATATGACCTCTACTGAGCGACCTCCAACATTGGGTGATTTGGGCTTTTTGGCTGGACCCGGCCTCTCGTTGGGCTTTGGCTGGCTTATTTTGTACTGTCCAAAAAATACTCATAACAATATCCTAATCTTTTAATCTAATATTAAAGACTTTATAGAGATAAAAATGAACTGTCAAGAGCGAAAAGGAAGTAGGATGTACAGTTGGTCAAATCTAATATAAATTATACATAAATGATAGATGGAGTTGATGGCTTTTCTAAGATTTCCTTGTCTAGGATCCTAGGTAAATAGTCATTTAGGTTTGGTCACTACGTCCCCCTTTGCGAGGAAGCATCCTTTTTCATGAAGTTACAGGACTATTTTACAAAGTTCTGTAGAGAGAATTATCTCACATCTTTAACCTTATGATTGGTTGCAATGAAATTAGGGGGAAAGAAAAACTAGAGGAAAATTTGAGCTGAAAACTGACTTTGTTGCTGATTGGTAGAGAAGAGAAAAGAAGGAGAAAAGAAAATGGGTGGAAAAAATTATATGGGCCTTATGAAAAATGTTTTCTACGCCTTGGTGCACGAAAAAAGGGCAGAAAATGCAAAACACTCCACTTCACCATGCTCTGCTTCTACTTGTTGCTTCCTCACTTCACCACGATCTGCTTTTGCTTGCTAGTTCTTCACTTCGCCACTCTCTGCTTCTTTACTTTGCCACACTCTACTTAATCTCCCACAGCAAAGGTTAGATTATTTAGATCTGATACAATATTGCCCACTTGCATTGTTACTGGGTTTTTTCATAATTTTTGTTGGATAATGTTATGTGTATTTTTTGGTACTATATAAAATGGGTTGGCAAAAGTCCAATAGACAAGTTCAAGAGGGGAAAGGCCTAACCCATCTATGATCTTGTATTGAGGTCACATAGCAAGGGCACCAAATCGCTAGCTACAAGCTTAGATTATAGAACGAGGTAAAGACCTCAGCTTGCTGAGAAACGAGCCTCGGCTCATCTGGCCATCAGTTCATCCTGCATAAGCTTGCATTGCTAAATGTGAGCTTGACATTACTGGCTAAAGACCAGCAGCAATCCTAGAACAAGAGTCCTAGCTCATGAGATGCAATATCTTACCTATCTAAGAGCTCGCCGTGGGTGAACTTGAAGTAGGCACCCTATCAAACCTAACTTGTGGGGCTAATTTGTAAGAAGTAGCTTACAAGGGTAATTGCGCGACTGTCGACACCGATCAAAATTAAAAATTTATAAACCAAAGCTACCTAACTACTTGTAGTATAGGTAACACCGGGTCGAGCCCTTGGATCATTTTAGGATGATGATATCAATCAAATTAGGAGTTGGAAATAGGGGGTTGTCAGTAACTAAATTAACAGAAAACTACACTAACATACAGAAACTAAAACAAAGGAAATAAACTAACCAGCCAAGGGAATCAACTTGAGATTAATGCATCCTAGATCACTAAATATTCATTCAATTGTTGATAATCATAACAAGGATCCCTGAAATAATTAATGAGTCTTATGTAAAACTCAGCCATAAGCAATCCATCAAGATCTCAATGCATTGCTTAGTTTTCCTATCCTCTTCTAAGGTGATTATCAAAATCTCAATAACCATATTAATAT
>JANHAO010013297.1:0-15917 GCA_026873985.1 Saraca asoca
GCTTATCTTATAATATAAACACTTTAGATAAAAAATTTAGGTGTTTGTTTAAACTTATGAAAATAACTTATGACCCTTCAATAAGTCCATTTGAACTTGTTTTAATAAGCTTTATGGAGAAGCTTATCAAAAAGAGCTTATTAAAGCTTATAGACATAAGTGCTTAATTAAGTTGTTTTCCCAAACGGGCCCCTGGTCTTCTTTCTTGTGCTCTTTGGTATCCTATACCCAAAATAAACTAAGCATTTGCTATCAAGTACTTATCTTCCTGTTATTATCTTCATTATGAACCCATTGCTCCTGTCTAGGAATCTCTTCCACCTGAGATAAGCTCTTCAGCAATATTTCTTAATTTGATCGGGTTTGATGTGAATATGTTGGTTATTATAGTTGCATGGTTTTCTCTTGTTGTTGTAATCATTCCGATAAATAATATTGCTTATTTTTTAAATGTTTATTTGTATTCATTTACTTCTGTGCTACAGAGAACCTGGAGCAGAACAGAAATTTAAGGAAATTAGCAATGCATATGAGGTAAAACTACAGATTAATAATAGTTGACTCAACTTTTCTAGTCCTTATACATGTCTATAGCTTTTGTTCTCCTGTGAAGGAACTTGTCTAGACACAACCTGATTGCTATGCGAAAAAATGTAATAAATAAGTACACTTGTTTTGCAGGTCTTATCAGATGATGAGAAACGATCTATATATGACAGGTACGGAGAGGCTGGGCTTAAAGGTTCTGGCATTGGCATGGGGGTAAGTTTCCTCAGATTATGATGAAAAATTTTCTTTTGTTTCACAAGCTCCCACCTCTCAAGAAATTTAGCTGTTATGGCAGGATTTCAGTAATCCATTTGATCTGTTTGAGACACTGTTTGAGGGTATGAATCGTGGCATGAACACTGGAGGTTCTTGGAATGGAGCAATGGATGGCGAAGATGAGTATTACAGTCTTATCTTGAACTTTAAAGAGGCAGTTTTTGGAGTAGAAAAAGAGATAGAGATAAGCCGATTAGAAAGCTGTGGAACTTGTAATGGATCAGGGGCTAAACCAGGGACTAAGCCATCCAGATGTAGCACTTGTGGTGGTCAAGGCCGGGTTGTCTCATCAACAAGGACGCCATTAGGTATCTTCCAGCAATCAATGACATGCTCTTCATGCAATGGCACTGGAGAGATTTCAACACCTTGCAATACCTGTTCTGGGGATGGTAGAGTGAGGAAAACAAAGCGGATAAGTCTGAAAGTCCCAGCTGGTGTGGACTCTGGTAGCCGTTTAAGGGTTCGAAATGAAGGGAATGCTGGAAGGAAAGGTGGCTCTCCCGGTGACCTCTTTGTCGTCATTGAAGTTATCCCAGATCCTGTCCTTAAACGTGATGACACCAACATTTTGTACACTTGCAAGGTGTCTTACATTGATGTGATCTTGGGAACTACAATTAAGGTTCCCACTGTGGATGGCATGGTGGATTTAAAAATCCCAGCAGGGACCCAACCTAACACAACACTTGTGATGGCAAAGAAAGGAGTTCCCCTGCTAAATAAAAGCAATATGAGAGGTGATCAGTTGGTTCGTGTGCAAGTTGAAATCCCTAAAAGGCTGAGCAGTGATGAAAGGAAGCTTATCGAGGAACTTGCTGATTTAAGCAAAGGCAAGACTGCAACCAGCAGGAGATAATTTTTCATGGCGCATGTCCATCTTTGTATTCCTAACCTCATAACTACTATTCTCCTTATGGATGCGATTTTCTTGACCATGTTACTTGCTCAGGAGAACTTGGCAGTTCTGATTTTAGAACTGTAGGAGGGAAGGGATTATGTTGATAGATTTAGGTTATCGGTCCTCATAAGCAGAGGTGGCGGTGAAGAGCATTTATATTTAGTGATTTCCTTCTTTCATGATACTCAGATATTTATATTTATTGGATTGAATTATATCTCAGGTGCAATTTCATCGTCTTCAAAGGTGTGATATTCTTATTAAAGATCCAGATAATATACATTACACGGACATTTATCAGAAAAGAAATTATTTTTCCCGATTAAACAGAATTTGTGTACCAATTAACTGTGCTGGCAGAACTGATTGTCAAAGTTGAGGAATGGGGCAAACTTATATGCCGATACTTTTGATGGCTCCACTGGCAGGATGCACGCATATTCTTTGTCTGATCAGTTACTATCAACTTGACCTGTAACTCAAGACTTCTAAATTCTAATGGTCTGACTACTTGGCAAATAATGACTCATATCAGCAATATAGGAAGATTGGGGCGGGCCTGATAAATTATGTGCTTGCTCAATCCATAATGATAAGAGATGTTTGGGAAATCCTGGAAAGAAATAAAAATAGAAGGGTAATATATAATTCTTTAAGTCTGTATGTGGACGATCACTAAGAAAAAACATACTACTAGCTGGGAATTCAGAATCTCTGTTCTCTTTCGATGAACTTCAAGAAATGGTGGAGAAAATTGTTGTCCATCATTCCAAACTAATGCGATAGAACAAGCAAATAGAAGAGCAACGAGATTTATGACCTCATGCAATCAAATATTTTCATATTATATGTTGCATATTTACAACTGCTGCCAATGAATGTATAAAGCAATGATTTTAACCACCCGGTAAACACTCATCAACATTTGACATCATATATAGAAGCTAAAACAACTACAATTTCAGACATAAGAATATCTTCTATTTGGCAGCAACTACATTTTGAAGTAGCAATTCCAAATCATTCAACCTGCATTGATGATGCACATAAATGAAAAAGTAGACACTAAATTGAGGAAACAGGAAACCATGGGTAATCAAAACTGTGCTATATACCTTACGTTGCTCAAGTCAGGGTAGATTGCTATTGCATCTGTAAAATCCTACATGAGATTCAACCAAAACCCACATACGTCATAGTGCAGCCAGTTTGGGTATTAACCGCCCCATTTAAAATTACACTAGTTAATTTTCTCTTGCTTTTCATGGTAGGAAGACCAAATTTAAATGACATACCTGGTCAGCTGTTGAAGACGTGTAGGTAACCACGCATGACATCCTTGCTTTAGTTGCTGCCTGTTTAGGAAAACTAAGCTCATCTGAGTTTTCAAATATTATTATATTTAATAAACTGTTTGAATGCACTCTGATGAAATACGAGATGCTTTCACAAAATGTTGTCCTACAAATTTCTTTAACCTAATCTCAGACTTGAGCCTATACCTGTAACCCTATCACACTATCCTCTACCACCAAACAGCCTTTCTCGGACACACCCAGCTTCTGCAAGGCACAACGTGTAAATATGCCAAAAACTGTAAGTAAGGAACCCTTCCGTTATATATATAAACTATTGCTCATACTGTTCTACTGAAACCTCGGAAGCTGTCAGATAAATTGATGGGTCAGGCTTCTTTTCCTTCACATCATCGCCTGAAAGTTTAAAAGAGAACAAATGGATAAAAGTAACTCAAATGTCGAGGTGATAAGAGAAAAAAGGTACAGCAAATTTAATTGAAACTGGTAACTCTACTAATGCAAGTTATTCTACGGATATGCAAAGAAATATCCAGGGAAATCTTGGCTAGACTTCAAAGTGGTCCAATGATTGCAAGAGTAATAAGCAAACACACTCAGGCATAAAATGCACCCTGGATTGTCACGCAATGCAGAGATTATTTGAGTTCTGAGTCTTAGAAAGCATGACAGAATAAGATAAGTCTTACTTTTCCATAGCACTCTTTCTGAGTACTGATGCCACTATAATGCAAACTGTAAATACACTCCATTTATACACAATGTGTCGCACAAATAATATGACCAATAAAAAGAGACACAGTGGGAAATATACCAGCAAGGAAGCAATCAAGGCTTTGGAAGCGCTCCTACAATACAGGAAGTGAGGGATTGAACATAAGTAGAAAAGTAAATTTATATTCATGAGACATGATTGTAAGAAACAAATGAGACAGTGGGCTTACAATTCCTATAAGATTCTCAAGACACAGAATAACAGAACTTTTAGTTGCTGCAGAGCAAACAGCTAGCTTTTTTCCCTACCAAAGCAAGTGGAAAAAAATAAAACACAAACATCATAAACGTATAAGAAGACATCACAAATTAAAAGAGTAAAGAAAAGGGACAAACTAGTCAAAGGAACCCATATAATCAAAAGAAAAACAGATAGATGCTCTTGAATGTCAGAAGCAAGTTATAGATTGGGCATAAATTTGAAATCTGTAATCAAAGTACTGCTGGAATATGACAGCATCAAAACGGTAAATATTATCTTACAGCATCCTTGGCCTCATCCATCAACCTCAAAACTCCAGGTCTGGGCTTTACCTGGTCCAAAAGGTATTACAGCTATATCAAAACAGTAAATTATTGACAAGCTAATGCCAGCTTCGCGTTTCATAAAGGACTGTTTTTTTCTTTTAAGGAAAAGAAAGGCATTGGAAAATTATAGAAGTGCACTTACAGTTCCAGACTTGATTATTTCTTGGTACCTTTCAGTTTTCCAATCCTTAATTACCCAAAAAAAAAAAAACAAGGAACAGGGAACAGGATCAGAAAAAATCTTTACTGATTATAGATCAAAGTGGAAAGCGCAGTGCACTAAGCCAAAGGTTCCTTTCGCTAGGTCGAGTGACCCTACTTTGTTCCTAGCTTCTAACCAAAGTATTTTTAAGTGGTAGTTGCAGCTCTAAGTGAAGCTATATTGGACATTTCTTATAGCAGCTAAACCACGCCAAGTAGAAACATTAAAAGTAACCATAAAGCAAGTACGCGGGTAAAACACCTGAAGAATGTCAATTAACTTGGATCGATCCTCATCATTACTCGGAGGTTTCTCAAATATCGTGGATGACGGCCACCCATGCTCTTTAAAGTACCTTCAAATTCCCAAATTCCACCAAGAAAAATGAATTTATAAAATGCACACCAGCATATAGAGGACAACTTTGTAACTTGAAAAGGTGAGAAGGGGAAGAAACCATCGCATTTTTGGTTTGCCTCCACCAATGCGGTTCTGGAGCTCGTCATAGAACTCCAATCCCCAATTGAGAGGTTGCGTAGAAGAAGAAGAAGGGCAACGAACATTGAAGTGAGCAAATGCATCGTTGTATGCCTGGCGATGCAAGTGTTCGGACTCGAGGATGACGCCATCGCAGTCAAATATCAGAGCTTGAAGCGAAGCAGAAGCTGAGACTGAGAAGATTCGTGGCTTGGAGGAGAATAATTTAATGCTTGGATTACGGAACTGATGTTTGGCAAAGATAGTGGTTACGTTTGTGTGCGAGCGAGAGTTAAGGGAAGGTATCTGATAGGCATAGGAAGAGGAGAACGTGGATGAGAATTTTGGAGGAGTAGGAAAGAGAGTGGACGCCATGCCTTGAGTCCAACGATGAGTCTCTAATTCGTGCGGCTGTGGCATTGGCCTCTCTTTCTTCTTTTTAACATACTCTCGCCTTTTCCCACAACGGGACAGTTGTGGACGTTAGAGACTCTACCATTCCACATAAACTTATTAATGTTTTTTGGTAACGTTAGAAATGTTCATTATAATTTACTCAATCCTTTTAATTATATATTTGATAATTTTCATTTAACTTGATCATTAATTCACTAACTCTATTATTTAGATTTTGATCAATAATACTGTGAATAAAATTGAGCGAATTAAAATAAATGTATTAGTATTACCTTTTTTTTTTTTTCCCTACAGAGATACACTGATGATTCTATACCATGTTATAACTATTTACCATAAGACTCATACGCCCAATTCTCCATTGGTGCAATTAAAACCCTGATGGTCTATGAGATAGTCACTATGATCATTTATTTTGTATGAAGAATTAACTTTTAACTTCTTGGGTACTGAATTAAACTAAAAAAATTAAACTTCTTTTTCTTGTTAACAGCTTTTTGGGTGAAGCCTCCACTATGTTTTAAAATCTATTGTTCACTAAATTTTAAATTCAGACATTTATCTTACTAAAATTTTAACTAGGATTAATAGAGATTTTATTTCTTATAGTTTTATTAAATTTTTAATATAATCCTTATAATTTTATTTTGTGTAATTATATCTTAAAATTTAGAGTTATTTATAATTAAGTTCTTATTATTAACTAATATCCAATTTAACTAATAAAAATCTGTGTATTTATTAAATTATATACTAGCATTTTACTTTTATTAATTTGCATGTCATATTTATCTCACCAAATTTTATTTATCAGCCATTAATTACCATATAAAAAAATTATCTTTATCATTTTCTTTATAAGAAGAAAAAGAACTTATATATTAATAAGGATTAAAAGTGTTGAATTTTTTTCCTTAAAATCATTTATGGAGAATGGTGAAGGAATTGAAGAAAAAATTCTTGATTCTGAGCTAATTTCTGTTACTTGAATTTAATACAAATTGATAGTAATAACTTAGTTATAAATTATTTTAAAATTTATGATATAATTATACAAAATAAAATTATAAAAATTAAATTACAAATTTAGTGAAACTATAAGGATTAAAACTTCTATTAACCCTTTAACTAAAATGAAACTATTGTCTTTAATTTTAATTTTAATGAGAATTTATTTATTCTAAATGATCTTCTTGATTTTGTTTGTATTTCAATTCACGTTTTGCAATTGAACAACTTTGAACTTATAATTTAATTCTCTCAATTCATGCCAAACAAAACAAAACAAAACAAATAAAAAATTGTAGAAAAAAAAAAGGAGAGTTGCATTCAAGAGCCTGTAATTACCTTTTAAGTTTCATATGAAACAACCTACAAGTAAGAGCCATCAATTTCCTTTTAAAAATTTCATATAAAAAAATTGCTCTCTTAATAGAAGGAAGAATTGTTTCATGTTGTAGATAGAAGTTGTTCATTAAAATTATCCTCAATTCATTGAAAAAAATCTGAACTAAATTATAAATTTTAAATCAATTGTCTTGATAACAAGAGTTTATCAATTAACTAATACAAAAACAAACATAATAAAGGGATCAAGTCAAAATTGTGAAAGTTTCATAGTGAATAATAGTTTATTAAATTTTGCTATTTAAGTTAAAACTCCGTATAAATTAAGTGTTAAATTTTAAAGTTAGAGGCAGTAAAGCGATTTTGAATAACAACAAAGGGGAACGGTGTATTTCAGAGAGCACAAATGTTTGGACTTCGGAGTGATTACATTCTAGGTTGCCGCTGAATTTTGAGTAAGCAAGGCATGACGATGAGTAATGGGCTATAATCTCGAGACACCATAGCGTCAAGTTGGGCTGGGCCCAATTGCTGTTGTCGTCTTCAGACCAGACGCAAATATACACTCATCTTCATCAGGTTTTTTATTTTACACTCCCGCTGTACTGTATATTTACAGCAAGGATGAATGAAATTATGTCACTTGCCTTATAGGTTAACTAGTATTGTCCATATGTTACAAGAGAACATAGGACAAGTGACATGATTTTAACCACAGTTAATATAAATATAATTACAGTGACAAAGTAAAATCCATTTTCACCGTGGTTTGTAAGGAGTGACACCATTCTAGATGATATTGCCTATATATAACCTGTTGGGACTAGTCTGTCCGCATTTGCTGACTGACAAATTAGGGGCTGTATACCCCAGAAATGTTCCGGCAACTATTTAAATCTTAATGAATTTCCTTTTGAACCAAAAAGAGAAAAGCATTAATTGTTTTTGGAAAAACAATTCATGAGGCATAAATAAGTTGCTAATTGAATCTGAATTATCTTTGCCACCTTGTAAAATTTTGCTAAAACAATCATCACTGGGCTAAAAGCTAGTCATGCATCAATAATTTTAGACTACATCTTATTGGCCATAAAACTATCAAAACATACAAAAAAATATATTTGACGTCACTTGTTAGAACCTAATACTAATAGGTACCTAAATTAATATCAGAGATAGGCAGATAGAACAGAACACAGGAAATTACCATTTACATGGGCCATGTTTAAAAGTACAAGAAGATAAGGGGACATGCCATCAGAATAGAGAAAGAGAATACAAACAAAGGAAATTAGTGGAAGCTGAATGAAAGATAGAAAAGGCATTGGCCAAGATGAACAATGATAATAAACTTCAATCTCCCAGATCTTGCCTTCGCCTCCAGAGTCACCAGTAAACCTTGAATCTTGATCCAAGGTGATTGTAACAATAATAAAAAGAAGAGGGCAAATGAGAAACTATGAAATATTGAACGCAACCACAAAATCAGATTTCTGGTCTATAACAAACTCTGTACAAAGTATCAAGTTCAATGTACACAATTAATGCTTACACAAAGCGACCCAAGTCTACCATTAAACAATGCCATAGACCTCGTAACAGCCTGAGATAGCTGGTTTACAGATAGAAATGAAATTGCCTACAAACAATGTCTTAAGGGTTGAAAAAGTGGTCTCCACAATGGCATTTCCAACCCAATGGCTTGTAGTTGGAGTACCTGTTACCTTGGCGAGATGGGTCAAAGGAACCCAAGGGAGTCGTTCGGGTCAGACCCGGGTGGAACTGGTAGTGGCTGGGCAAGGATGGCACTTGAACTGCCATGCATGGATGGCATTCATTGCACTTGTTGTGGCAGCTCGGAGGCATCGAACCTAGCCTGTTCTTCTCCTCAAACAACAGCCCCTGCACACATATATACCCAATCGAATCCTTAATTATGAAAGGAATAAATAGGAAATGACACAGTGGAGGTATAACCATATATTTAGTTCTAAAGCGTACCCGAGTTGAAACTGAAGGCTGGGGTTGATTGAAGCAAGAAACTGAGGAGAGCAGAAGATGCAACAGCGGCAGAAATATAATAAGAAGGAAGGCGGTGCTGAAATACTGATATGAATTAAGAGAAGCCATGAAAAGCCTATCATGTCACCATGGAGTCATTCTCCTTCTAATTCTAAACCAAGAGGAGACACCAAATAAATGGCAAAACTAAATGCAAGTTTACTGATGCCAGTCCTCCGAAAGAGAATGGCCTCTCCTTTTTGGTTTGGGTTATTGGTTTTTCTTCTTGTGGCGAGGAGCGGGAAGAAAAAAGAGCTGCATAAAATTAATAGAGGATGCGATGGCTGACTGCAACCAAATACAGAGAGAGAGAGAGAGAGAGTGTGCAGACTGAGTGCCAGCAGAAAAAGTGAAAGGAACAATACAAGAGGGGGAAAACAAAGTGGGAGAATCCACATCAGAAGCAAGTAGCCCATGGCCACTATTCTATTCATAGTTTTGAGGCTGCTTTTATCAGTACCTGTCCTGAATTGAAAGCGCAACCATTTGTGCGTGTCTGAGTGAGTAAATTTAAAAATAAAATAAAACCTAATTAAATTGGGCATTTATCATTGCTTTCCCTCAGTTCTCAGATGTTAAATTAATGGCTTTGACTGGGATTCATTTAATTATCCATCATGAACAGTTCCCATCTGATTAGGCTGCACACTGCCTCTGCTAACTTAAAAAACCTTAATCCGATGTAGCAAAAGAATCATCTTAGCGGCCGAAAAGAGTGGATTGTGAATGTAAGAAAGCCCAACTCTGTGAATAAAGAAAATAAAAGAACTGCAGTAAATTAAGTAATTGAATGACTGAAATACAATCTGACATTTATTAAATTACTCTGGTAAATTTATCACGTCCAGTAGAAGGGGTCTCAGAAATACTTCAGCAAATAGTATTATTGTGTCATAATCAGCATCTCAGATCCTGATCACCATGAATGGCATTGTTGAGTAGTGATGGAAATTAAATATGGTTTAAACTTGAATCACGGATAAGAGCACAAATGAAAATAAGGAAAGGAGTTTTAAAAACGCAATTAGAATTTAAGGATTATAAAACGATCATGCATGGCATCCACATCGCATAAAATAGGTTTGCCAAATCTCAACAAGCTTTTACGCAGTATAAAGCATATGGGTATTTGGAACTGTCTTTTTCTTTAATTTCCTTTTCGAGGAATCCTGATTCTTTGCTGTGCATACACAGCTTGCAATGAGTCAAAGCTGCCAATGGATTATTGACATTGCACTGAGAGAGTGAGAGAGAGAGGAGGATGGCGACAGTGAGTGACCAGACGTACGTACCCTTTTTCCACTGAGTAGGAAAAAGATCTATCTGCAATAATTACTAATATTTCCAATTTTCACAAGCCTTTCATATGAACATCAAAGCTAAAGCAATATTTTCATCTTGGGACTTAGTTATTGACAATTATCAGAGGAAGAAGGTGGAGCAAAAGACAAGGGCAATCTTATGCTCATGCTGCCTCTCTGCACCTCGAGAAATCCATTCTTGTTCTGAAAAGAAAAGCAAGTACCGTACCACATATCTTTTGAGAAGCTTTCAAAATACAGTGCCCTGTTTTGTGCATCAATAGTTGTTGGCCCTGCCTTCACATGTAATCCCCGATTCAGCGATGCTGATAATTTCACTAGCAGAAACATCTGTCATAACCATATCTGGCTGTGTATTCAATATAAAGCATGAGAGTCAAGTTTGTAAAGATAATCAATCCCCAGTTATTGGTCAAGTTTTTATAGTTGATAAGTGGAAGGTCAGTTTGTACGTATTTGTGAGGTCTTAAACACATTACAAATTCATCTACCAATTCTTATGCCATGCCGTTGAAGTTCAGGTATTATTCAAGTGAAAATACTAACTTGCTCAGCATCAGCAAGCAAGCAAGCATATTCTATTCTTTTAAATAATGTCCTAGTTCAGATTGCATGGTGGGATTGAGGTCCCTCTCCAAGACTTGGGTCTTATTTCTTGCTCCTCTCTTTATTTCCTTGTACTATTATCCACGCCATATGGTGGACTTCGCTTGACATACTCATCAACATAGCTGCCGCAGTTGAAGCTCCATGTATTTTCACAAACGTGCGCAAGATTATTTAATTGTTTTAATTTAGTGATTAAATATTTTATAAAATTCATGTGATTAATGTTTATTAATCAGTTTACATATGTTTATCATTAACAAAATGCACCGTTAGACACTGCTTTTTTTTTTTTTTTTTTTTTCCGTTTGGCAAACTTCCAGGCTTTTTTAGGTGGACAAAGAAAAAGACCAGAAGCAATACAACGCAAAGGAAGACCATACATACACTTTAGGTATATAAAAGATAACCCCTGAGAAAACAATTCATGAATTTCAAAAATAACACGAGAAATATAGAGGTTGTCTATCTCAGCTTCAATACAAGTAGTTCAATGATTTTCGTTCACCGTAGCCACTTTGAACGAAATTGATCCTCACTTACCATTGGACAAGTCATTTCTTAAACTATTTATCAATCTGTTATTGGTTAAAAAGTAATACAAAGAAGTGAAGAACCACTGAAGGAACAAAAAATGTGTAAACCGATCCTCTTATTAATGAAGTTGGTTACCAACATGAGTATATGGAAAATCAATAAAGAACATCTTACAAACTGTGATCAAAGTACACCATCGAACACCCATTCAGGGATACAATCCTGAGCAACGGGTACAGCATATTCATCCTCTTCACCTGTACCCACAGCAAACTTGAGGAACTCTGAAAAATCGAGTAACCCTGATGTGTGTGGACAAAAATCTAGGTAATTTGACTTGGTGTGTGTATTGATAATTCTGTATATACGATTTGTCACTTGGAAACTCAGGCTTCAGATTTGGTGCAAATCTTTCTGTTTTACCTCATCCTCAGCTGAGTTGCTCTTTTCCAATGTATCATGCCCTTCGGTTGTTTCCCGTCTGCCTTCCCATAGCTTACCAGTCTTCCCAATAGCAAGAATCAAATCAAGTTGTTTTTGCTGCTGTTCCTATATAAATCATTGGTACGCAGTCGGCACCCGAGTGAAAAAAAAAAAAAAAAAGGAGACTCCAAAATGTAAAATGATGGTCAAAGACTCGAACAATAATATTTGATTATGGCTCTACAGTGTGCATTACAAGCTCGGGAACATGCACCTCCATCCCATCAATCAATTTATAAATAACATCAGCTGTTTAGAGTTTAGTTTAACATCTGAAGAGATGAATATTACCTGCATTGCTAGTAAAACCTTTTGAATTTCACCAAGCTCCTTCTCCAAAATGTCTGACTGCACTGCTAATGCTCTTGTTGCCTCGGAATTCTTCTGCGCCAGAGCCGCAGTCTTCAAGAGACAGACAAATAGTTAGATGATCTTTCATATAATTCAGACAGAAATAAGTCATTTAAAATAGGATTGAAGCCCAAAACCCTATGCTGGATTCGATCAGTACCAAACCTGACTGAGTCTCAAATTTAATTATCAATACTGTGCCATAATACAAAATTAATTTCTTCTGCTGTACTAGCTAGAAAATCACAAGATCATAAACTGTAGCCTTCAACAAAGCATAAGCATTCCACATGATGCAACTTCAAAACTCAGAGCTCATAAATAACGGAGATTATGTCTTATGCTCCATATATTACTCCATCAATGAAATCCACGATTGCTATTTTGTCTCCTTCAACCGTATCCTGCCCAAGAACATATTAGAAACACTTCCTTCTGCTATCATATATACTTGACCATTTGCCATTTTGTTCATCTCAAAACTATTCTAGTTAACACAAGTATTTCATATATTGTATACCATATCTTTATTATAAATTGTCTCCATTAACCCTACCAATACCATGCTTAAATTTCTGGTAAATGAAACTCAGGGCCTAGAACGTATTTTCTTACTTTGAGCATCAACTTAATGCAAAAACTAATATTCCGCCTATATATATTTTGCCCTCAACATAACAAAACCTTAACAATTAAAATGACAAATTTCACTACCCAACCGTAACTGAGTAGGGGAAAACCCCCAATAACATGAAATAGTAATTACCTCAGTTATGGGTTCCTTCAAAGCCTTTCGGGACACCCGAAACCTTATCCCCAATTTCTCCAGCTGCCTGGACAAGACCCTGATGACTGTGGCTGAGCTCCTCAAATCATCCTCCAATTTCTCAATCCTCTCCAGCAAATTCACCTCCAAACCACCCTTCACTGTTCCTTTACAAATTCGCCTCCATTGCCGCCTCCTAATCCACGCCCCAATTAAAACCCCACCTACCAACATCAAAATGCCCCAGAGAAGAGCCCTATTTCCAGTTGCTACTAAAAGCTCCTTTTTTGAACCCGCAATCAAACTATTCGCAGCGAAACCAATTGAAACAATCGCCGAGGAAAGCAAACACCCGAATTCAGCGAAAGAAAGCAAAGAGTCAAAATTGAAATCATCAACAGCATCTTTCTGTACAACACCTTCGGATTCATACACTTTAACCTGAAAGGGGTCACTGAAGGATCTGAATCTGTGAGTTGCCAATGGCTTGAGCTTCAGAATTCGAAAATGGGCATGGTGCGGGAGATGCTGGCGTAAGGCGATGGAAAGTGATAGGGTGGAGTTTCTGTTAAGATGGAGACTGTAGAGTGAAGATCGACAAGGCGAAAATGCAAACAGATGCTGAGAAGTGAGCAACATTGTTGGAACTGCTACTGTAGATGAGGGTGTTCCGATATCTGTTGACCTGGATGCCGTGGGAACATTGCTAAAAAGTTAGGTTTTCGTTTTCTGGCGATGGCTACGAGGGAGGGTTTATGAGGATTACATCCACACAGAAGTAACTGCGATGGCTACGATATGCAGCGAAGCAATAACGGAGTAAGTCGAGTACAACAAAACGGAAGAGGGACTCAGATCTTTAATGACTGTCCCTCTTTTTTAATGATCGAAGTAATTGTATATCAAGTAAGATAAATAATTAGCATATATCAAATAAGATTATTTCAGAAGCTATTATAAAACATGAATTATAGTTCTTCCAAAATTATTTTTTTCTCCCATAACATGTTTTACAAATAAAGAAGAAATGATAAAGGGAATAAAAATCTCAAAGCAAAAAAATAGAAAAAGTGAAAATTAAATAATTTTTTTTGTAACAATAACAATAAATTTGGACAAGAGAAATGAGTTATTATCCACTGTAATATGATTTTCCCTTCTATTTTTATACATCCTCCACTAAACTTCTCTTACTACTCATACGCAACTACCAGGGATTTTGCTCTAATATATAAATACTAACTTTTATCTTGTTCGAATTTAATTAATTTTATTTAATAATAATTTATAATATAAATTTATATTATAAATTATAATATATTTAAAATTTATCATTTAAATTTTTTCATCCATTCAAAAATATTTTTTTAATATATTAATATTTAGGTGAATATTTTTATAAATTATTTTATTTAAAAAATTAAATTAACTATTTTATATAAGAAAATTTAATTAATAAGAGCTCATATATTTTACTGCTAATATATTATCTTCAAGAAAATATATATTTTAGAAATATTTTTAATAAAATTTTATAAATATTTTAAATTGAAATTATGATAAGTATTTAAAAATAATAAAAAATTTTAAATACTTATAAAATATCAAATTTAATACTTAATATTTAAAAATAATATGAAAATTTAAAAAGTGAGAACTCTTATGTAAACATGATCTATCAAATCAAAATTAGATATTATTAATCATAAGTTGATAAGTATTTTATTTTTATATAAATATAATTATTTATTTATATATCAATTATTTAATATAAATAAAAGAGAATGTATTTTAAATTAAAAAAAATTAAAAAATTTAAAAATTTTATCCACGATTTAAAATGAAGGAAAAAGAGAAAGAGTTAAAAAGAAAATTAAAAATTTTTCTTACTTTTTCTTTGATAATGAGCGAAATATATTTGTTACATAATAAAATTAAAATTTAGATAAGGAAAAGTGCATAGAAAGATTATATTCCTAAAACTTTTTATATTTAAATTATTGAAAAAATATGTTTCTTTTTACATATTAACGCAATATGTCATTCCATGCTAAGGGTTGTTCTAATTAGAAAAATCAAGAATCCATATATGTGAATGAGGATAATTATCTAAAGAAATTATTTAATATCATGGTACTCTGGAATTTATGAATGTCAGAATTTATAAATCATTGCTAACAATTTACATACAACTCAATGCATTTTATGGAAGTTAAAATTTTGAGTGTCTCACACACTCACCGTTATATTTAACAGATAAATGACAAGTTAAAGTGTAATACAGTTAATTCAAATTCAATAGATAAAAATGACAAGTTTAAGTGTAATACATTTATTGAAATGGAGTAATCCAATCTTATAGGTCAATTCAAATTCAATGGACAGAAAATGTCCAACCTATCCTACAGGTTAATTCAAATTCAATAGATAAAAATGAAGATCATTGTATCCTAAATATGCTTCTAATCATTCAAGAAGCACAAAAATAAAATGAAAAACGAAAGCTTAGACACATACCTCCGGCCATTGCACACTTGTTCGAGTTTGATTTTTGCTTTCAAAGATTCAGAAGTTTCTCACACTTTCACTTCGACTTTTGATGGTGTATATGAAAATGTCAAAAAGTATAGTGAGAGGACCCTGAAAGACATATTTTTATGTTGTGTTTTCTTCCATCAAGAAAACACCAAACGGTTATCAACCGTTGCAAGCCATTGCAAAATGGTTACTGTCTGAAACGGTTGCACCATTTCAACCGTTTTGAAATGTCAAAACGCTACATTCTCCCACTTGGTGTAAACGTTCATCAGACAACTTGTTAAGAAAATAAATACACGAATCATAGTGATAAGTCCTCTAAGAACGAGTAATATCAACTGTATATTAGGATATACTTAGTTTTTCAAATACTTAATGTGATAACAAAACTTAATGAATAAAACCCTTTGTTTTATTCTTGGTCCAAAATAATATATATTTTCTCAAATAAATTAAAGTGCACATG
>JANHAO010013298.1:0-15912 GCA_026873985.1 Saraca asoca
ACAAGTTTTTTGTTTTTTGGTTCTAGAAAAACAGTTTTTAAAAACAGTTTTTAGAAAACAGTTTTTAAAAACAATAAAACAAAAATACCTGAAAACACTTCCAAACAGGCCTATACATTTTCGTTTGGAAAATTAGTGAGTATGTTGGACTCTGACTTCTAGGTTTCTGAGGAAAAGGTTGGAGAAAGTAAAGATTTTTATTTATCAGGTTGTGGGTGAGTTTTTGAGTGTGGTTCAAGTGGGTAAAGAGCATAAGTTTTATAAAAAAAGTTAGGATTTGAATGGGTGAGCAAAAAAAAAAAGAAAATGAAATTTAAATAGGGCTTTATGGTGAAAAGGATTTAAAAGAGTTTTTTTGGCATAAATTTGTGTAATGGATAAGGTTTTGTTTTAGATGAGTTCGGTAATTAAAGATGAAATGGTGAGTTGTTCAAAAAAGGCAATAAAAAGTAATGAGAAAATAGAGAAGATGATAAACAATATTTTCTTTTTTGAAAGTTTTCCATAAAAATGGTAATGGAACTTTTTTGAACCTTTTTCAAATAAGATAAAAACAAACTAAGTAGAAGTTGAAACCAACTGAGTTCAAATTGTAATTTGTTTTAAGAAAAACTAACCTATTTTTGAAAAAAATGGGTTTTAAAGTAAAAAGTAACGAAACCAAAAAAACTTAAAAGATGAAAATTTTAAAGAAAACTGTAAACCTACTTTGCAAACTAATTTGATTACAAAGTAAACTAATAATTAATAGATATATTTATTAAGGAAGGTTTTAGGTAAAAACAATTATACCAAAAAATTATTTAAAAAAATTTATGACAATAATGAATAAGTAAAATAATTTTTAACAAGTTTGAATAGCCAAACAGATTATAAAATAAAGGAAAAAAAACTTTATTTTTTAAAATAGGCTAATGAGATCAAGTTTTAAGTATTAATAAGGAAAACCTTTTGACAAAGAAAAGTTTTGAAATAAAGTAGATTTTGAAAATCGAAATTTCAAGGAGATAAAGCTTAAAAGCTTTGTTTGCCATATAGAAATGGGATAACGGGATAGAGGTCGGTCTAGGAGCATTGAATGTGTCTATTGCTACACTAATTAAGAGAGAGAAAAGTGTCTCAATCATTGATCAAGTTAACTTTATACCTAATTAGTCTTTCTTTTTGCAAATAGCATAGAGCTTGCTCTTTTCTCAAATCTTCACATTTTTCAAAAGTTTTTAAAAGAAAGACTATTGTATTAAATGTATGCAATGCATTCATATAAGGTAGGCATATAAAAGCTTAAAAATCACAAGGCAGCATTTTTTTAAACCATATTTAATTGAGATCAATCATTCTAAGTTTTTTTCTAATAAAACAAAATTGATTTTCATTTAAGTAATTTTGTAAAAATATTAACAAGTTAATTTTCTTTATTTAAAAAGTCAAGCTCAATATCTTCTCTATGAACATGATCTCTTATAAAATAATGCTTAATCTAAATATGTTTAATTCTAGAATGTTAAATAGGATTTTTGGTCAAATTAATTGTAGTTATTTTATCACAAAGTATAAGGGTATGTTCAAAATTCAAACCATTATCACCAAGTTATTGTTTTGTCCATAATGCTTGAGTGTAACAACTTTCAACTACCATATATTCAATTTCAATTGTGGAAAAAGTAACTAAAGCTTGTTTTTTGCTATACTATTGAACAAGGCATTGGCCTAAGAAGTGATATGTGCTACAAGTACTTTTTCTATCAAGTGTACAACCTACATAGTCAACATTTGAGTGTCCAATAAGATTATAACATTCAATTTCAGGATACCACAAATCAGAATTGTTTATTTCAAGTAAGTATCTAAAGATTCTTTTCATAGCAATAAGATGAGATTCTTTAGGATTAGATTGGTACCTTGCACAAAAGCATATACTAAATATAATATTTAGTCTACTTGCAGTTAAATAAAAAAATGAGCCAATCATACCTCTATATGCTTACTGGCTTACTATTTTTATCTTTATCAAGTTTAGTAGATGGACTCATAGAAGTATCATGGACTTTTGCATTTTCCATCCTAAATCTCTTTAAAAGATCTTTAGTATACTTTGTTTGATTTACCCCACTAGGTAGCTAGGCATGTGTCTGCATTCTCTAGGAAAATTTTGATGATCCTTCTATGAGTTTGTTTCTCAAACTGCTTATTTGAGTTCACTTGCTCTTTTTGACTTTCTTGCTCTTTTGGATCCACTTGCTTATTCAAGCTGCTTTGTTGTGCTTGTACCTTCTAAGAATCTTATGAAATAGCATTCTCTTTTGTCATGAAATCATCATCTAAATCCTTTTTTTAAGGTAGATTATTAGTTTTATCAAATAAAACATGCATAGATTCCTTAATCATTAGATTTCTTTTATTATAAATTCTAAAAGCTTTGCTAATGATAGAGTAACCCAAGAAAATACCTTTGTCGTATCTCAAATCTAATTTTGCTAGGTGATCTTTCCCATTATTCAAGATATAACATTTACAACTAAAAAACATAGAAGTAATCTATATTGGGTTTCCTTTCATTCCAAAGCTTATCAGGGGTTTTCTTTAAGATAAGACCTACTAAGCATCTATCAATGATATAACATGATGTGTTCATTGCTACTGCCCAAAAATATTTTAAAAGATCAATTTCACAAAGCATGATTTTAATCATATCAATTAAAGTTTGATATTTTTCCTTTTCATTACCCCATTTTGGTGAAGAATTCTAGGACAAGAAAACTTATAGCTTATACCATTGTTTTTGCAAAAAGTTTCAAAAGGATGATTCTCAAATTCTCCACTATGATCATTTCTAATTCTTGATATGCATGCACCTTTTTCATTTTAAACCTTTTTGTAAAACTTTTCAAGTTCATAAAATGTGTCATCTTTATGAGCAAAAAAGAATACCCAAGTGTATCTTGAGAAATCATTAACAATAACTAACCCATATCATTTGCCACAAAAGCTTAGACATTTTGTAGGACTAAAAAGATTTATATGTAATAGCTCCAACGGTTTAAAAGTGGAAATAACATTTTTGGTTAAAAAGATGATTTTACTTGTTTCCTTTATTGGGAAGCATTACAAATATAGTTTTTCTCAAAACTGATTTTGGCCACGAACTAAATCATTTTTATAAAGATTTAAAATAAATTGCATGTTTATATGCCCAAGCCTTCTATGCCATAGCCAACTTTTATCATTTATAGAAATAAAACATTTTGTTTCCTTTGGAAGAATATATTTTAAGGAAATTGCATAAATATTATCTTTTCTTTGCCTTACAAATGATATTTTATTATTGATAATGCTTTGTACATAACAATGAGAGGATTCAAATACAACTTTATATGGTTGAAAAATTGAAAATTTAGGGTAGCAAAGAAAAGTGTTGAGAAAAACAAAAGAAAGGTGAAAAAACAATAGTGAAAAGGCAAAATCAAAACAAAAAAAAAAAAGTGTCAAAAGGAAAAGCAACAAAAGGAACGAAAAAACAAGAAAGAATCAAAGGAAAAGCAAAAGAAAAAGCTCCTAAAAGAAAAACAAGTGTTCTCAAACAAAGAGAAAATTTTGCAACCTTTTATGTTTAGTCCTAGTTAATCTAGTGAGTTGTTTTGAGTTAATGTCCTTTGTAATTAACTTGAATATATTTTTGTTAGATTGTATGATCAAAATACTAGCTTAGAATATAAAGTGTGGTGCAATTGCTTGATATTTTCCCTTGTTTTTCCTTGGAATACCTTGAAAATTTTTTGCCATGCCCTGAAAGTTTTGGCTAGTGCTGGCTAAAACTTTCACTCCTTATGTTGTCCAATTCCTTTTGTGTTTCTTGCTAATTCCTTGCTTTTTTGTTCTTATTAGTTCATCCCACATTGTAGTGATTTGAGAGTTACGTGATTTTGATTGTTACATTATGCAAACTCTAAGATTTGTTACTTAGTTTTCATGAGACTTTAAGGAGAGGACTAGAGTGGTAAAAGGCAAAAGAGTTATGAGCACAATAGAGGGTAAAAGCCTAGTTGTGTGACCAAATATAAGCAGAGTGATTTAAAAACTTGTAAGGGCATAATTTGATGAGGTCTATATTTTCTTAACATTTATTTTGCAGAATTTATTTCTTGCTTAAAGATGGAAAGTGGAGGATCTCAACTTAATAAAGTCATGTTTACTCTTAGAGCCATACAACAACAATTTGAAAAAGTAAATATGAAGATTGATGGCTTGGTGAAAGAATCACAAATGTAAAGAATAGAGAAGAACTAAAAGAACTTATGACCAATATGGAATTTGTAATTAACTTGAAAGTTGTAAAGCTTTCTCTTAATTTTTCAACCATATAAAGATTGACCCAATCAGACATTTGAAGCTCAAGTTATAGCTCGAAATCTGAACCAGTGTCAAAACCTTAACATTAAGCAATTAATTCAATTAAGCTCTAAATCATGGGCAAATCATAAGGCCAATTCATTAAATTAAACTCGATTAACATTCTAAAAGGCAGAGTATGAGAGGAAATAAATGTGAAAATATTTGTTGCTCAGTAATCTCTTGACTAGTCCTTTGAATTTCCATCATTATAGCCTTTGTTACAAAGTTAACTAATTCTTAAGAGGTTATGTTTGAGTTCTTCAATCATTCTAACATTATTAAAAATGAAGAATTTATACCAATTTTACCAATACTAATGATTTTGCATCTAGTGTCATAACCAAGAACTATTTTGCCTCATTGAGTTGATTTAAGAATCTCTCGTCATATGTTTTGAACAACAATTATTAAGAAACTAATAGTCCTTTCCAACACTTGATTTGAGGCTGACCTACAAAAATATGGTTTATCTATTTTTAGGTATCCAAATTATTTTTGAGTCCTTTTGGGTTAATCTCATACTTCTTTTGATATTAACCTCTTAATACCTTAGTATATACATCTATATCATATGATTTTCTTTTATACGCATAAGATTGTGATGCACATCCATTTTTCTCACAATAAATATATGTTATGTGAAGAGTAGATGAGTTACTAGCTTTCACAAAATAATTTTTATAATATTTTATATTAGTTTCTTCAACAAAGCCAACTCTTTCTTTATTACAAGACCATTTTTGTTTTTTCAAAAGAGTATTTAAATTTCTTTTACTTTTTTACAAAATGAACATGGTCACTTTCTAAAAATTTAATTTTTCTTTTTAACCAATTATTTTTATTTTTCAAACTTTTCAAAAAAGTATTCTCCTTTAAAGTGACATTTTCTTTTTCCAAAATTTCTTTTTCTTTTTCCAAAGAAACAAGTTTGTTTGATAAAACTTTATTTTCAATTTTGAAAACAACTTAGAGAACTTGCTTTTTCCTTTTCTATAGAAGAAATCTTATTTGACAAAACATCATTTTCAATTTTTGTTATATGTATTTTCTAGTACTAAAAGAAATGGGCTGGTAAAAGCCTAGCAAACAAGTTCAACTGGAAGGATTAGATCATTCAGCTCATCACAGCAGCTAGCTCCCAGCTTGTAGCAGTTAGCTCCTAGCTCATCACATCAATTAGCTTCCAACTCAAGCTCTCAGTTTCAGAGGAAAGTTCCAACTCTTTCACAACCAATATTAACTTGTGGGGCCTGCCTGTAGAAAGTAATATGTAAAAGATAGTCTACAACCTACAAAAGCTAACTTGCAAGAGGCCAAATAGTTAATATTTTTATTACTTGATGTAACATATTTACAATTAGTCAAATTATATTTGTACCCCTCTATGCTTTTATAAATGGGGGGCTAGAACCATTATAAAAAGGACTAGCAAAAACTCTGCCAAAAGCCATAGCCAAAGCTCTATAAACACTCTTTAATGCAATAAAAATATCTCCATGGACGTAGGGTTCGATGCCATCCGGATTTGGCCAAACCACATTAAAAAATCTTGTGTCCTTGCTGTTCTTCATCTTCTTCTTCCTATCAGTTTCTATTTATTGTATAAATTAGCCAGATTGCAGCTTGAGGCAACAAGAACTGTACGGTTAACTGGAGTTGGTTCTAGAACCAAATTTCACCGTTAACATTTTGGCATGCCCGATGGGACCTCATCTGCATCCTGGTTAACTAATACTTGAAGCTAAAGCACTACAAAACTCACTGCTGTACTTGAAACTAGGAAGTTTTCTTAAAGTTTTGCCATCAGAAGTGGGGAGGTTTGAACCACAGCAGTAAAAAAAAGAGAGAGAATATTCTGGTCTAGTTGAAGCTTATCGCACGTTAGTTACTGTTCATGGATTCCACTGGTTAGGCCTTCTCCAATCATCCCAGCAAATGAGAACATTCAATTGGCCGAACCGTCCTCAGTCATCCAAGGTAGTTGGGAATTGAACAGCATCTTACTTTTGTTCGGCTAACCAGAAAGGACTTATTAGGGGCAAAATAATAACCTGTCACTAACACCAAGCCCGCGTCTTGGCAAGTCGCATTTCAAGCCCTGGGAGCACTTTTGGTTCTGGACGCATGAACGTGAAAATGAACTCGCCTTGCCATGCAGTGAAACTGGACTTGGTGTTGAGCTCACGCGTACCAGCCATTCAATGCCTCAGTTTGAAGATGATCTCACCCAGCCATGCAATGAGATCGGGCTCAAAATGATTGGGACGAGGAACCCATAGCAGTCATATAGAAATTGAATTCAATAATGAGCTCATGCATAACCATGCAGCCCAGGCTTGGTGTTATGCTCGCACGATAGATATGAGATGAGATCAAGCTCGATGATTAATCCACACATCTACCATGCAGAGAGACTGCTCAAACAACAAAGCTCACACTCTCAAACTATACATTGATAGTTTGATGTCAAGCTCACACATGCAAGTCAGTAAGCAGTAGTAGCATCATTCTGGAACTTGAGCATAGTGATAAGCTCGTGTTATTATGCAATTGGGTATAGTGACGAGCTCAATTGCCATGTAACGAGGCTGAGCTCAATGAGTGTAACAAGCCAAGCTTGATGGCAAGCTTGCATCATCCACAAGGTACCGAAGCTAATGCAAGTCATCAGCAAGCAGCAATAGCATCATTCTGACTCTAGCCTTGTACGTGAGCATGGTATTGAGCTTAGTGGCCATGCAATGAGGCTAAGCTAAAGTCTTCGAGCTGAGATGCATTCAATATGATGCCATGAGCAGAAGTGCACCTGAAACATCTGTGAGGTTAGTAAAGGATGGTTCCTTGCGGACCATGGTTGGTATTGAGCTAGGAACTGTAGTTTTAAGGGTCACATGCATACCTTGACAAGAGCTAATTACCTTGGGCTTCCTTATTATTGGCTTTAACTGAACAACGTATGTTGGCAATTCGAGAGAGTTGCATGAATCTGCTACGACCATTCTAAAAAATAATAGTGGCAGCAACAATACTTTCTAGGAATAACATGTTCGTGTACGAGTATAAGAGACCATGTTAACATTATAGCTGACGATCAAGATAGTGGAATGACTCCTCCATCGGTCCCATACGATGACAAGCTCACACCCTGTGGCAGCTTACTTCAACATCAAACTCACTATCACATACATTGGGATCAGGTTGATGACAAGCTCAGACAGTGGCCGAACCCTCAGTCATCCATATGAGCTGAGGTTCCCTTAGGATAGCACCGAGCCAAAGTGCATATAAGGTGGCATCATTCTAAGCCAGAAGTTCTCTGGCTTCATCACTGATTTCGCAGCAGCCTTGTAGTGACTAGACGAGCTCACATGGCCATGTGATAAGACTAAGCTGGATGAGGAACTCACACAAGCAGGGTATCAATAGAGCTCACACTTGAGGGCCATGCATTAACGATTAGACATCGAGCTCGCACATGTAGATTGCTAAGAATAGCAGTAGTGCCATACTAAGCTTGGTCCCAGATGTGTGAGCATGATAGCCATGCAGCTGGGTTCGTGTTGTGACTAATGAGCTTGTACACAGTTACATGCAGCACTTGAAATCGCACTCATTTTCTATGGTTCCATATCATTCATGAATTGCACTGCATTAGCGATGTTCACCTTCTGCCCAGCGGCCAGACCATTAGCTCATACAGCAGAGCAAGCAGCTTCACCTGAATGCTTTGACTTCCTGATTATGCTTAAGCATGATTCATCAACCATAAGAGACTTCTTTCTGGAGAAGCCATGATGATGCATTCTCAGATTTGAAAATCTCTCCAGCTGCCACAGTGGCAGATCTCGAAACAAGTCCTAGTGATGAACTAGCTAGTTTTGGTATTTCTACTTCTTTATCACTATCATCACCTGTCAAAGATCTATCACTTTCCACATAACCTATCAGCATTTTATCAGCATCACATGAACCACTGATGGTAAAGCTTTGCCACATGGAGAAGTATAAATCTCAAAAGAGCCCCCATCAACTCCACTAATAGGACGATTTTGAAATGAGCTCGTGTCGTTATACAGAGGTGGCTCGAAGACAAGCTCATGACAAGTTATGTAGTAGCTCAGTCCATGATGAGCTCATAACCATGTAGTAACTCAGTCCTCTCTACGACAACCAATAGCAGCTTAATTTAATAGCGAGCTCACGGTAACTGTGAGATAAGACCAGATTCGATGAAAATCAGCAACAGAGTTTGCCCTGTAATTATTAAAGTAACCATGCAGTAGGATGGTAAACTAGCCCATACAGTAACCACACAGTGAGCCAAGGTTTGGTGATAAGCTCGTTCGGCCTCCAAATAGCAAGATTGGATGACAAGCTCACATGGCCATTGAGCATCTGGGATCGGTGTGGATGTCATGCCTATTAGCCATGCAATAATTGGAATCACGAGCTCGCATAGCATGTAGTGACTGGAACGATAAGCTCATAGCAACAGCCTCATCTTGAGTTAAGTTTTGGATGCGAGCATGGTGCTATGCAATAAGACTGGATTGAAGTACACTCAAGGATGTGTTAAGTTGAAGTGCACCGAGCTAACATGCATTCACCATAGCATTGTGAGCCGAGGTGTATTCAGGACAATCTCACTCTTGTTTAGGTAGCAAGGGGGAATTTTGTTCATTTTGCAGTAGAGCTGGATGGAGGAAGAGTAATAGCTTATCTCGAATTTGGTCTGCTATCAAATGCTCTCACCGGAACCCCCCACCTAAAGGGAAAATCACGATAGAGTTCCCTGCCACATTTGGAGTCTCAGTATGGATGGAATGAGTCAATGTCTAGCACCTTATAGTAGTCTGCCAGCTGTTGGAGCTAGCCCTATGCAACGTCACCAGAGTCACTCCTCAAATCAGCTATTGTTATCTATGTTTTCTAGCCATAATGCCAGTTTGTGAACCTAGCTGAATCAGTAGTGGCAAATGGTGCTCCATTCGGGACAAGGCTACAGCTACTTATTTCCATGAAGTTCAAAGGTACATACAAAGCCAGAGCTGTTTGAGGGAAAGAAGCTATATTCACAGCAATATCTAAGGAAAAACTGTAAAGAATGAAAATAGTTTATGCTATCAAACTACCGGCGTCCTTAAGCTCACACCTTCAGCCTTCGCGAGCTCAAAACAAACAAAACCTTGTATTTAGTTTGCTATAGTTGCCTACGTTGTCACCCCTCCGTTTGCACCAGGCTCTTGGCATCGGGATAGGGTTAGGCCTTCGACTTGAGAGAGATGATACAAAGGCCATGCTCAAAGCAACAAATATTAATAGTGTAATGACGATAACCCAAGAAAGAATTCACATGTACGGCTTCTAATATGTTGTCATATCGGGAGGTGACATCCCAAAAACCATTAGAATCTGCAATGCAACTATGAAGCTGAGGATGCCCTTGGCAACATGCACTACTTTACAGCTTAAGGTCAACAATGGAGTTCAAGACAACTATAGTTTAAGATAGCTACAAAGCATTGTGGCTTATATCTAAACAAGCTAAGATATTATTTCTTAATCTATTCAAATGAGCTCGATATAATTTCTTGTTTTTACATTAGATGCCCTTTGACTACTAATTTTTTATTCTCCCTTTCAAGGCTGAAGCTCACGCATAGTGGCCATGTGATGAGAGTAAAAGAGCAGAGGAAATAGGTTGCATGAAGGTTCTAACTGCTGAATCTATTTCTGCACATGCTAAGGAAGCTCAAGGCTTCTTTTTCTTTGTTATTGACGTATCCACCCCACTTCTGAAAAGAATTAGATCGTGGACATGCCCAGTTCGTGTCTTAATGTCCTCCGGCCATTGGAATTGTCTCTTGAACAAGTCATTTGTTATTTTGCATTTCAAGACGTAGATGGAATAAAGATTTTTCTAAGCTACAAAATGACTGAATAAAGCTTTTTTTTAGAGGCTATAACCTGTATCTATTTTCCATATATAGAGTCATTTAGAGTGGATGCTTCACAAGGATCCTCTTTACTGGTGAGTGTGGCTGATTAGTCAATAGTTCACTGCTTCCCAAAGAGAAATCTTTTCATGATAAGACACCCATATATCTTAAGGAGCTAATTGCGAGCATAACTACTGAAGCACTTTTCAAGATAGTTATCGCACCCTTGGAGCGGCTCAAAACCCTTTGGCAAAACTTGGCAAATATGTGAAATAAAGAGTGGAAAGAGTGGTTATAAGAGTTCTAGCCCGAGATGATAAAAAAGAACCTCTATCATCACATCCCAAACGACCTCAAGCTCATACCTTCACTCCCCATGAGCTCAATGCCATGCCAAATAGAAACTTGAAGTTATGGTAATTGCATGCAGCAACAACATTATGGCTTATATTTGAATGAGCTAAGCTATCATTTCTTATTTATTTGAATGAGCTAGATAACTTCTTATCTCTCCACTAAATGTTTTATCGCAGCTAGTTTTCAGTCTCGTTTTCAAGGCTAAAGCTACATCCCTTCTTAATAGAATATTATATAAAAAATGAGCTTTCACCCATCTAAATCTGGAAGGAACATTCAATCTGATGAGGTCATGGCGTAGCTTGTCAAGAATACCCTTTAAATATTCATTATCTTGCTCAAACAAGCATACATGGCATTGACTAATATGATGAATATGCATAACCTGGCTCGAAGAATATATATATATTGCCACAATTAGCTAATTGAAAGCATATTGATGCAACTTATTGAGCACTCAATTCGTACTAGCCAAGGCTCTAAAATTCATTGCCTACCTAAAGCAGTGAGATTGCTAGCCAAGGGCACACACACATGCTGCCTCATATTTAAAGGCATAACTCCCGTGCGACCTATTATTTACAGCTTACATGCGATCTATTACTCGCAGCTCTCATATGACCTAATCCATAGCTCGGGCACACCTGGTGCAATGCACTAAGCCTCCAAAGCTCATCTTAATAGCTTAGGCACACCTGGTGCAATGCACTAAGCCTCTAGAGCTCATCTCAATAGCTCGGGCACAAGTAGTGTAATGCACTAAGCCTCTAGAACTCATCTTAATAGCTCGAGCACACCTGGTGCAATGCACTAAGCCTCCAAAGCTCATCTCAATAGTTCAGGCACACCTGATGCTATGCACTAAGCCTCCAAAGCTCATCTCAATAGCTCGGGCACACTTGGTGCAATGCACTAACCCTCAAGAGCTCATCTTAATAACTCGAGCACACTTGGTGCAATGCACTAAGCTTCCAGAGCTTCTCCCGATCTCCAACTTAGGCACATCTGGTATGATGCACTAAGTCTCATAAGCTCATTTGATCTCAGCTCGAGCGCACCTAACTACCCCTCATGCCAATATGTGCACACCTAATCACCCATTGTGTACTCCAACTCATTTTGGCCAAGGCACTCAGGCACTTATTCTCATTATCGGCCGAGTTGCAATCATAGGAATGTATTTCAACTAACATATTATCTTCTGTGATATAGGAACATCTAACAAAATACACAAGAATCGTGAAAAAATTCATTCATTGAAAGAACTCATTCAACAAGGTAAATTTACATGAGTTTTTAGAGGAGAAACTTAGAAGTGCACAAGTCTAAAACAACACTAAAGAATGCGAGTGTTAGTTTTTGCTAACAAGTTTTAGCTCCCAGTCCAGAAAGTGCACTGAGAGCTGGGGGCTAATGTTATATATATTTTCTAGTACTATGAGAAATGGGCTAGCAAAAGCCCAGCAAACAAGTCCAACTGGAAGGACTAGATCATTCAGCTCATCACAGCAGCTAGCTCCTAGCTCGCAGGAGCTAGCTTCCAACTCATCATAGCAGCTAGCTCCCAACTCGTAGTAGCTAGCTCTCAGCTCATCATAGCAGCTAGCTCCCAGCTTATCACAGTAGCTAGCTCCCAGCTCTAGCTCTCAATTTTAGAGGAAAGCTCTAACTCTTCTAAAGCCAATATCAACTTGCGGGGCCTACCTGTAAAAAGTAATCTACAAAAAATAGTTTATAGCCTGCAGAAGCTAACTTGTAGGAGGCCAAATAGTCAATAAATTTATTACTTGATGTAACATATTTACAGTTTGTCAAATTATATTTGTACCCCTCTATGCTTTTATAAATGGAGGGCTAGAACCATTATAAAAGAGAGAGAGCAGACATGAAAGACTAGCAGAAACTCTGCCGGAAGCCATAGCCAAAGCATTGTAAACACTCTTCAGTGCAATAAAAATATCTCTATGGATGTAGGGTTTAGTGCCGTTTGCATTTTGGCCGAACCACGTTAAAAAATCTTGTGTCCTTGTTGTTCTTCATCTTCTTCTTCCTGTCTATTTCCATTTATTATATAAATAAGCCAGATTGCAGCTTGAGGTAACAAGAACTATACATTTAACTAGAGTTTGGCCCAGAACCAAATTTCACCATTAACAATTTCTAAATCATTTTGAAAATCACTTTTTTTTCCAAAGACTCATTTTCTAAAATGCAATTTTTGCTTTTTAAATCTTCAACTTCTTCCAATAAAACTTGTTTAATCTTTTTTTCAAATATTCAAATTCCTTTTTCAAAGAAACATTTTCATCAAAAACATTTAAATATTTTTTCATAACCTTTTGGGAGTCAAATAGTAATTTGTTCAAAAGTTTTTTTCAACTTATTGTAGAGAATAAGAGTTTCAAGATAGTCATTCATCACCTCAATATACTAATATTTTACCATTGAGTAAAAATTTGCCATTTCGTCCTCATTTTCTTCTTCTTGATCACCTTTGGAGGAGACAACTTTATCATCCCATAAGGCCATCAATGTTTTCTTCTTTGAAAGCCTTTTTTTGGAACTTTTTCTTGAGATATGGATAATCGGCCTTTATATGACTGGCCTTTTTACATTCATAGCATATTAGGACTTGATTGCTATTTTCTTTTCTCTTCCGTGCTTTCCTCAATGGATGTTTTCTTTTTTCTAGCCCTTTTCTTATAACAATATTGAAAAATCTTTTTGCTAAATATGCCATTTCATCATTTTCATTTTCATTTTCAAATATTTCTTTTTTTTTCTATTTTTTCTTGTTTTGATGAAGAACATTTGAGAGTAATATTTCTTTTTCTTCTTTCATGAGAATCTCTCATATATGTTTTTTCATATGCTAGGAATTTACCTCTTAGCTCATCATATATAAGAGTTTCAACATGCTTACTTTCTTGAATTGCATCACATTTAGATTACCAACACTTTGGAAGACTTTGAAGGATCTTTAGGATAAGATTAGGTTTGGAAACGATTCTTCCAAGAGCATGAAGATCATTTGCGATGGTGGAAAGCTGTTCAAATATAGACTCAACTGATTCACCTTCGTTCACTCGAAAGAGTTCATATTCTTGTGGAAGAATACTCTCACACATTTGTTTTACTTTCTTGGTTACTTTGAATGTAACAAGGAACTTTTCCCATATCTTTTTTGCCATTGTGTATTTGGATATTTTCTTGAATTCTTTAGGAGCCACAAAACATATGATTGTATTTTTTGTTTTTGCATGAAGATTGCTTTTTTTCTTTTCATCTTCACTTAAATCTTTCTTCAATTTAGGAACATCCTTTCCATCTAGCCATAATTGGTGCCATTAAACAATGGTGGTATAGTTGTAGAGTGTCCCTTTTGACCATGAGAATCCATTATGTACTTACAAAATCTTTACTCAAAGTGATTAAGCTCACAATAGAGATCGAGCTTCAATGCCAAATGATAATGCTAATAAACTAAGATGAGGGGTACGTTGGTGTTTAAAAACATTTCAAGCCTTTTTTAATTTTTCTAAAAGAGCAAATTTTAATTTGTAAAGAGCAAGTAAAACTGTAGTTTGGAAATAACAAGTGTGCTTTGTAAACAATAACTAAAAGAGCATGAAAATATAAAGTAGGGTAAAGAAGATATAACCAGTGTATAAAAATTCAATAGTTAAAATGGAGAACCTTTTGGGCATACTCCTCTCTCTTAAGGTCAAATGAGCACTTGAGAGTTATCCACTGGCACTTTGTTTATAACCCTTTTACAATTATAGCACTTGATCTTTTAGGACTCAAGCAATCCCACCTAACAAATTAAGGATTTTCTAGTCTCACACCCAAACAATGATTTCCTAGCTCTCAAAGATTATACAAGTGTTTCTTTCGCTCAATCTCATGCTAGTGAATCTCAAATACATTCAAAGATAAAAAAAAAAAAAAATCTTACTAAAACTCTCAAAGTAGATATGCATATGAAAAAGAATTTTCTCTCAAGAATAGCATAAGAAAATTAGAAAAGAAGCTTGAAGCTTGAGTTGCTTGTGTATGTAGGTGTACTTTCTTGAAGAAGAGAAAGCTTCTACTTATAGTTGAAACCTTGGAATAAAGAGCAAATAGTCCAGTAGATTTTCAACTATCAATGGGCTGTCAAAAGGTTAGTTGGTGTTGTCCATTTGCAAAGAACAAAGGAGATAACTTTTGCTTGCACTTTCTGGGCATAGTTTTCTCTTTTTAAATACCAACAGCTAGTTTCGACTATTTTTCTGCGTAAACCAATTTGTACAACTATAGAAACATGTCAGTGCAATAGAAAATTTAAAAATATAACTGTTACATAGTTGTTGTACTAACCAATTTGTACAACTATAGAAATATGCCAGTGTAGTAGGACATTAAAAAATCATAGCCCTTACATAGTTATTATACTATCAAGTCATTTTCACAATTTTGCAAAGCGCAATTTGTTCTTTCTATCCAGTTTTTACTTTTACTTGGTGAACAAAATTTTCAAATATTAAAGTATGTTAAAAACTTTAAGTTACCTTAGTAGAACATATATATATATATATATTAATTACAACACAATAGTAACATATTTAACATAATTTTTCACAAAATTTAAATAAAAAAGATATATATTTAATCAAAGCATTTAAACTAATAAAAAAGATCATCATCAAAACTTATTAATAATTGAAAATATTATACCATATGGGATTTTCACAAATCTCTCAATAAAGAATAGATCTTCTTATTCCTTTCATTATATATTCAGTTCTCAGTTCTTTACTTTTTTTAAAAAACATAAAACATCTGGCATAAACTAAGCATAAACTTATTTTGGTGTAGATGTCAGATTGTGCTACAGGAGTGATTAATAGATATACTTCACTCTCCTAACTAAGCATAAACTTATTTTTGTGTTCTAAAGAAATTTGGTATCATTCATTTTGTACGAGTAACCATGAAAGCATACTTCTAAGAATTAGTGGACCAATGTACTTGCAACTTTCTTTTATTTCTTTTACGATATTAGAGTGATGCTGTATATAGTATTAAAGCATGTAAAAACCGTAACTTGAAAGTCAGTTTCCTAAAACTTATGTAAGATTTCTGATAGAATGCATGATCAAATCTCAAGACAATGCAATAACTTGGTTAATCAATTACTCAGATAGAAATTCAAAAATAAAAAGTGTAGGGCAACTTAACA
>JANHAO010013299.1:0-15909 GCA_026873985.1 Saraca asoca
AAGGGAAAAATTTACATTTTTACCTAGTAAAAACTTCAACAAAGTCCTCCTACAAAAGAAAATTTTCATTTCAGCCCCAACAATAGTTTTCAAAATTTCACTTTAGTCCTTAAGAATATGTTTTATTTCTATTTTCTTATTTTTCATTTATTGAGGCACTACATAAACCTACAAAGCTTAGGAGCAGTGAATGGATAATTTGCCTTTCTTTTTACTTATGCTATACAATAAGTTATTTTAGCTACGATATTGGAACCTATACTTAATACTATCTTACAAATTTAAATGTATATTCAAAGGTAAAATAATATTTGTGCATCAAAAAGTATGTTTTTTATATACATGTTGGATGTGGGACACTTGTTTAGGACTTGATATTTGAAACTTATGTCATGTTCATGACATTGGTTTATGATATGTTTATATGTGTATTAGTAGTGATAATTTTTTTTTATTGTTATTGAAAGAATATTGTTTATAAGGAAAGTATAACCTTCAATTTTCATAACAAGTTGAGAAAATTGGATCCTTGAAAATTTTCTTTAGAAAACCTCCAAGTACACTTGTGAATAGAATTAAATTGATAAATGAAACTGATAGAGGGATAAGAGGAGAATATTTACTGAAAGGATAAAGTGAATGATGGCAAATGAATATTGTTAGGTAAGTTGTCTATAAGAACTCCACTTTAGATCCTATGTTACATGGAATTTATATTGAATATTTTAGGTTACATGAAAGTTTTAAATATCTAATCATTTTCATTTACCATGACTTGTTCAAAATTTCTAATCTTAATTTCAAGTATTTAATTTCTCATGGTATATGAATATTGTTAAAACCTTTTGTCATTTCCTCTTATCTACTATAAGTTATTTGAAATGCAAGGTATGGAGTAGGTATGGTTTTCATAAAAGTTTTGTTACATAAAGGTAAAATCTTTGAAGGAGTTTTAGTTTTGTTTGCAATGTTATTTTGAGTTGAAATTTAGTTATTTTCTTTTGAACTTCTAAAATGCTACAAAAGTATCCTGGAACTTATTAAATTGTGAACGGTGAGTTTCATATCGTAAAGGTAGAATTTAATTTGCAAAATAGTCTTGATAGTTGAGTACATACTAATTTTATTAGAACATGTGTTTTTATTATACATAGTTTCTAGTGAATTATTCACTCATTGAATTTCAATAAAACTCACTCGTTGTCTATTTTAAAAATATTTTGTTTTTCAAGATCTTAGACTTTTGTCACTCTTCAATCAAAAGCATTATTGATATCCAATCCAGCTATTTAGTTGGATAAGCCTTTAAGCCAAGGATTGAAGACAATGTTTGGATGTTTTTGGCAACTATTATAGGTTATGTCTACATATACATGTGTGTACAAATATTGTTTATTGTGCATGTGTTGGTTGTTGTCAAAAATAGGTTGTATTGAGAGCATGTGACATTAGCAAACATTTAAAAAATAGAGAAAATTCTACCAGATTTTTGTAAAAAAAATTCTTCTTGAAGTGGTTTATAAATACAAGTGTTTTGAAAATTTTTGAGTTATTGTTTTCTTTAAAATTTTTATAGAAAATGTGCATTGTAGGTCTATACATAAGGCTTGTAAGGAGATGTCACTTGATGTCTTTCTACACTGGTCATGCTCCTAAGTTGGGGCATGACAACACGTAATTTGAATCGCAATCCAAATTGAATATAAGGCCTAGAAAAGTTTATTCGAATTATATAGAATAAGTTCAATTTTTGATTTAAAGCGCAACAGCCTAAATGTATACCCTATTTTGGCAATCATGATTGTGAAATCAATACAAAAAAGGCAATTTGAATTGTGAGCCCTAGAAATGAAAAAGATATTGAAATATTTGTGATAAAAAGTTAATGATGTGCTGCCTATAACTTCTTCTTTATTGTTATATGGATTGTATAATTAGGTGTTGAAGATGATTAAATGAATGAATGATTAATTAACTGAGTATTAGTATTGTTTGAATAAGTTGGAAATTGAGTAATTAAATTTATAAATTTAAATGATATGGATTCTTGGATTAATAAAATAATCACTAAATGCTTATATACTGATGCTATGGCAACATTCTTGATGATTATCATGACAATGTGACAAAGAAAATGTGATTGAAATGAATATGAACTCTATAATATGATTGATATAAGAAATGGTACAGGTTGAAAGCTTGAGAGTTCTTCATGAGCCATGGGATAATGATTAATAACGATGAGATATGAATGATGTGATGAGGGGTGAATATAAACTAGATCCTGGATCTGCGCATTCTATCATATAGCGTGGAAATAAGTTTGAACCTTGGAGAGGTAAGGCTAGCAATTATGCGGATTACAAATGGATCAGAGTAATAAAGAGAATCTTGATTTTGTTTATTTATTTTACTTAATTGTCTAAATTGTTATTCTATGAAATGTTGAAATGATATGATCCAATGATATGATAAAACAATCTAAAAATATGGTGTTTGATAATTATTGCATGAAGACATAAGAAAATCATGGCTCTTTATAAGGTGTTAATGATTATATCATGCAATGTTATTCAAAGGTTAGTTTTTGTGACCTTATGATTTGACTATTAATTTTGGTATGAAATATAAATATATTTGCTATGATATGTATGCATTTGTTATTATTGGTGAATTCATAAGTTAGGTAAGAATTTATCTCATTGAACCCTAGACTCATTCTTCTATGGACCATTTTTAAAATTCTCATAATATTGTCATTATTCCTCCATCAAAACATAAAGATGAATGTTAATCCCATTGAAATAACCACTGATATATTCACAACCATTGTAACGAGTCCCCTAAGAGCTTATGAAGTTAAGATTCATTACATTATCATATTCAACCTAGCAAGATGTGAAGTCCTGCATGAGGTGGAGATGATACCCCTAGAACCCCTCAACATTTTATTAATGATGGCCCTATGATGGTTTGATCTTTAGGGGATCTACCATCAGGTTTCTTTTTGTTAGTCTTTTAAAATCCTGTATATAGTAGGATCATAGGGTTTTCACAAGGGTTTAGTTAGTTTAGTCTAAACTTTTGGTTCTATGATAAATTATAGGTTAATGTAACTTTTTGGTTTACCTTGCCCTTGAGTGGACATTTGGAGTAGTATAGGGGATGGCTTTTGCTCTTAGATCATATTCTTTTTGGAAAACTTGATGTAAAACTACTAACACTGATACTTCCAATGACATATGCCTTATATGCGCAATGCCTTGTAAATTATATAAATTATACTTATATCTTAATTTGTCTTCCCTTTTTCTTAAATTAGATATGATTGGAAATTTTGATACAAGTATGAACATGAATGAAAAATAGAAATAAGTTATTGGTTGATGATATCAATCATGGTTTGATATTCACGCCTGTCATAGCATGAGAATTGGGTCGTGACATTAATATATGCTTTTTAATTTAAATTTTATTTTTTATTGAGATTTTACTTCTTTATTGTTAAAATATTTACTTTCTCTTGTTGAATTTTTTTGTTATAATTAAATAAATATTTCATGAGATAGTAAATAAATTATTATTATTTAATTTTAGGGGATGAAAATAGAATTTTGTTTTTAAGGGAATCAAATACTATTGATTTATATTTTAAGGGGACAAAAAATATAATTAAATAAAATATTACTATTCACTTTCATTTTCATTTGAACGGAAGTTAGATTTTTGGACCAAAAGTTATATGGGTCAAAGCTCTGTATGTCTACTTTCTAAATCTTTTTACAGATCTTAATTTGCATATTTCTAGCAAAAATTATGACAAAAACTATGTTATCTGCACAGAAACACTAGTAATATGAAAATTACTACAAATTTAATTCTTTTACTTCTAACTTGTCACAAAAACAAATTAATTCCAATTGTTAAGTTTTTCAATAAAAGTAGTGTAATAATACATGCCTACCTCTTCTTACCTAAGGTAAGTAATTGCTTCCTATTGGATAATAGAAATCTAGCCTAATCATATGCCCTAGTGAGCATCTATTGATCCTATTTCTGGCAACCTTATCTTTAACAAGCTTGTTCATCAAGCTTGGTGATAATGAGTCAATATGTTCAGTCCATTTTAAGGTGAGGAGGCCTACAACATGCCCCCCTTTGAGGGGTACCATTTAGGATTTCCACTAGTCCACTTATTATTTTACTCTAATTTTGTTGTTTTCACTAAAATGACCTAACTTCTTTATGACCTGATACTACCCTATGTAGTTTCTAAGCTATTTAGTTGAGCTCATTTTTAACTGCATAATTAATTGTCATTTAATTTTTATTTCCTAAAATAACACTTTTAGAGAATGAGTGTCGCTAATATATCCTCCCAGAATTCTAGTAGAAGAATCTTTAAGTAATATGGCCATGCAAGACACAGACGATATTTTCTATGACAACATTAGAAATATTTTTAGTGCCTAGTGAAATTTTAGGGGTGTTACAAGGTGATTATGTCGAGGCCACATAGCCAATACAAGGGAAGTGCACATAGACTAATCAAAGCATGTGGGAAATTGAGTCTTGATAATAGAGATGGAATAAAAGGAGGAATAGGAAAAGGTACCTTATGAATAGAAACAATCCAAGGGCAAATTGTCTTAAAAGGGAGAACTTGTAATATCCTTGTCAATCTAAGTTAGGCTGGACTTATAAGTGGACCAAGTAAATCAAGTAGGAATTAAGGGTTATATCTAGTAGGAGGTCGACCAATCAATTGATACCTTCCGATTGGTTAACTGACTACTTATGACCACGACCAATCGGCCTCGAGTAGAACAAATCCCTGACTGTCTTAGATTGTAGAAAAGGCAATTCTACTTTGACCAAAAGTTCTATAACGACCAGAGTGCTATCAGAGGAAGATCTTAAAAATGAATCAAGCCTAATATCACATTTAAGATGATCATTTTGTTATAAATTTGATTAATCTTATTTTGAATGTATTAGATTATATATTAATAATTTTAGTTAGTGTACTTTTCTTTTGTAAGGATCATATCTTTTCCTCGGTGGACTAAACTTACCTGAATGTCTTTTTATTAAGTATTAGGTAGAACACTTTCCATGTCAAATAAGTGAAAAATGACTTCGTCATTCAATATGGAGATTATATGTATTTGAAAATAGTCTAAAGTGATTTAATTACTTGATATATATGCATGTGTGTGCAGGTGGGTGGAGGCGGGAATTGAACTCTATAAGATACTTACCATTTGTCTTAAAGACTAATATGAACTACTTGTTCAACTAGCATTTTGTTTGAAATGATTAAAAATAAGATTTTATTTTATTTTCAAATGATTTTTTTTTAAAATGATGTTTGAATTCAAGTTAAAAAGGATTTCACTTCATTTACAATTCTTGTTTTAATGACATTTGTATCATTATAAAATCCATCAAATTTATCAAATATTTCACTAAAATTCATTTTATTTTGCCTAAAACATATATTATATTATATACTTCACCCTTATTTTAATATTTTATTTATCATGATATCAAATTCTACTTTTTAATTAAATTTCATATATTTTTAAATATGTTTAAACAAAAGGATACATTTATAAATCAACTAAAATCATTATTTTTTACATAATTTTCAAATAATAGGATTCGTTTTTAAATGTAATGAAATGAATTTTATTGAAATAACATCAATTCTAAAAGAAATTGATTCCAAACAAAGCAATATTCCAAACATGATAATCAGCACAAAAAAAATGATATTAAAATGGTTTTCAAATTTTTTATTACTTCATAAAAAGTTAATTAATAACTTAAGGTCGGCGAGAGAAAAATATGTTTCCAAGTTGGGGAATATTAGTTATAAGTTGAAATTTGGGGATCAAACAAATAGAAATGCTATTTTAGTAATCATTGTGCCAAAAGGTCTTAGTTTAAATTTGGATAATTAATTTGTTATTATCAACAACTAATAAAGAATTATCTGTAATTTCCTTCGGTGTAAACAAAAGTTAATCAACTTTGTTTTCATCAGACAACCAAATGCCAAGTGTCACGGTCCAACAATTCGACTGTCGGAACATGCGACACTTAGATTCTTTGCTGGACACTTAGTCAATTAATATTTGAAAATAAGTCAGCCAATCGATTATACAGTATCTAAGTTTCAAAACTAATGGGCAACACCCACAATTTATAGCATATCGAGTCAAACATAAGTAACAAATCACATAGAGCACATAGCAATCAAATCATATATAAAGACAACTAAGTCATTAACATAGATATTTATGATGTATTCATGCAATTTGAACAAATGCGAATGTATGTGGGCAAAAGGAAAGAAATTCTATGGGACAATATTTTGATTAAAAAGGGTTTACTGCTTTTATTCATATATAAGATCCTTGATTACAGACAACTTAGTGTATAAGGTAGGCTTAAGGTTACACACTTGATCCCCTAAACAAGTGCCTCAATACCCACCTCAAGTTATCAGACACTTCCTCTCTAAATAGCATTCTGAGCAAAATCTCTATTGATAGAAGTAAACATATTTTTTCTTAGTTGATATAAGAATTTTTTCTCCCAACTCTTAAGGGTTTTAATGTACCACAACACATCAATGTGAAAATAAAAATCCAAGGATTACGACCATATGCTTATTGAGTGGCATTTAACAAGTTATCTTAATCAAAATTATATAAATATTCTCAAAACAAGAAAATATCAGAAAAATAATCTACATAAATACTTTCTTTCAAATTTGTGCTACATGACCTTTTCTTCGTACATGATTTTTTGTGGCAAGTTTCGTTCAAATCCGGACACATTTGCTTGACAAATTTGATGAAACTGTGACACCATATACTATTGTGCTTACCAAGGAAGGGCCAATAACATATATGCATCATTCTCTCCCTCACGTGCCATGATCAGTCCTGATAAAAAACAAATCTCACACTTTTTAATAGAATAACACTGGTCAGAACATGTAAACTTTTCGTGAAACAAGAATGTGTGTTTTTGGAGTTTTCCATCTAATCTAAGTACCAACTTTTTTACCGGCGGTAAATCTATTATAGCGGTAAAAAGTAAAGCTTAAACGTCTAACCCGTTGACTTCTCATCGAACAAACTTAGAAGAGGTTAGAAGATCAAGTGAGAAGAGTAACTATTTCGGTGCTTTCTTCTTCATTCATTTCATTAACCCTTCTCTCTCTCCACCGTCTCCTCCACCGCGATGGCTTCATCTCCACGGCGTCTCCTCCACGCACAAATCGCGGCCATCCTTATGGGGATTCTCTCCCTATCCTTCTCCGCCAACGCGAGGCCCTGCAAATCCTTATTCATAACCTCATTCTCTTTTACCTTCCGGCACCCCTCCGGCGAGCACGGCCACCACGTCCCCGCCGATCATAAGCCTTCAGGAAGTTTCTCCACCTTCACCGAGATCAGATCCTCGATCCCCGTCTACATGGTCAACCGTGACAACAACAACGATAAACCCTCGTTCGCCGCAACCGAGATCTTTTTTGATCGCGCCCTCCCAGGCCACCCCGGCCAGGAAATCGAAGAGGAACTTGAAAATCAGCGACGGCAATCGCAGATTAGGGCTTCCTTCGGATTCTCATCGCACGATTTCAGCTCGCTCCGTGATCGAACCAAGGACATCCTAAGCGTGGTTTTGGCTTTGCTTTTTGGGCTCGGCTGCGGTGCTCTTGCTGCTGCTACAATGTATTTGGTATGGTCTGTGTTCTTTAACCGCTATGATCATCGTGCTTTCGATGATTATGTTGATGAGGATGAGATTGAAAGCCCGAAGAAGATGGGGTACGCGAAGATTCCTGCATCTGAGTCTTTGCCTGCCGCCGCCAAGGAAGTGGTATGAAAATAGTGGACTTTGCGACCTTATTCTGGGATTGAAATCGAATAGAAAATGGGCAAACTTCTGCTCTGAATAAGTGTTTGTCAATCATATGATATATACACATATATACATACGTACGTACTGTTCTGCTTATGACTTACTAAGCACTGATCATCTAGTCTGTTGTTGTGATTATATAATACATATCAATAATCAACCTAAGTCAAAAGTATTATTAAGCAATTCTTGTTTCCCCTGCTTCTCTAGAATTACTTGATTATAAAAGAATGATTCTTGACTTATTTCAATTGTTTTAATGTTTTAATTTGCACTCTGTGTGAATCGAATACTGCATTTAATCCCGTTTGTTCACAAGGAATAGTAAACCCAGGTTTTTGCCAATATAAGAATCCAGGCAAATAGGAGTTTTAGATATATGAATGTATCCTAATATGTAGGAGAAGTCGAGTTGCTTCTCGACTTGTAAGTTGTGTTCAAATGCCCTCCCATGCATGAACTTACTAGGTGATTTTGTCCTTGTTCAATTAATAGTTTAATTATTATCACCATTATAGTGTAAAGAGAGAATTCTCTAGTGATATTTTTGGCCATGAGGACAAGAAAAGACTTCCTATCGGCATGCTTTCTCATTGGATTGCAGAAGCATAGCTGATGGAAATGTATGAATCCTAACATGCTCTAAACTGCACTTGACAGTCTCTTTACCCAACTCAATGAACATCTCCAAACATTTCATAAGCATTCAGTAATCTGGCTCCATGGCCATTTCAATCACACCTTTTTCCTGCCTCGATCCAACGGATCTCACTCATGCTTCCAACGATTCCTATGACTTGCATCTATAATCAAACATTAGCCAGATCCATGAAATTACGATTTGCATTTAAATGTACCAAGCCATTTTGACCACAATCAAATGCAAAAGAGATGAGTAGAAGCTGAAGGGAAAAAGAAAAAAGATGTAGTTATTAGATAGCATACAAATAGGAGAAGTCTAGGCTCACACATCTTGTGCACGCCTCCTTCCCTCACAAAGGACGTGGGATCCTCCAATGGATCCACTTATTTCGTGAGGAGACGTATGTTTCCAACATGATTAAAGCAACACCTGTACAATTAACAATGGTGTATTCATTCTTTTAAGTATAAGCTGTGAGTCCACTCCCCTGATCATAGTGTTATGAATGCAAGTGTTTGGACATGATACAAGAAAGGAATTGACTGTGACATAAAGCTGATATTGCATAAAAGGTGACAATTTATTTATTTTTTCGCTTTTCACAAAAGGTTATAGCTTCATGAATTGCACAGGGATCAAATATGGTGTGACAAACTAAGGATGACAATTTTATCTACGTACTAGTTTATTAGAGGATATCCGCCCATGATAGATAGGTATGAGTATGAGAAAATATGTTCGCGGATAGGTATGAATATGAAAATTTTACCCGTAACAAATACGGATATGAAAAGATATCCGTACACGTATTCATTTATCTGTTTAAATAAAAATTTTATTTTTTTTATATAAACATTATATGTAATACTTCAAAAAAAAATGTTGACTAAAGGAGTGAAGTGAAATTTTAATATTTTTCATTGGGATCATAATATAATTTTATATTTTTAATAAGGGCCTATTTGAAATCAGTGAAAAGTTTATTGGGTTAAATTATAATTTATTCCATTTTCTTGTATATATACATATATATATTTTAAATTCTGGCAGGTATACCCACGAGTACACCTATACCCGTAGGTACAAATCCATACACGAATCTGTTACAATATTCGTAGATACGGATATGATATGAATAAGGAACTTTCTGATGAGTATAGGTATGAATATTGTTATACCTGCTCAAATCCGAACCGTACCGTTACTATCCTACGGGAAACTGAGAGTTGGGACTGAAGAGAAATCCTTGGTGTGCATGTAAGTTTTTTCCACACGTGCTCTGACATGATGATGGATTCATGCCTCCTGTTATATAAATGCTCACAATAAAATCTAATCATAAGCAACATCACGTAGGGGCACATACACTCAGCTAACATTACTTAATCTACAATAAAAAAACAAGAACTGCATTATATATTATAAAATGTACATTAGTCGAATTAGTATTAATAGCAGGCACAGTAAAACTCCAAGGCCAAGTGAAAAAAGGACCACTACTTGGAAGCAAGAAAATGGGCGAGCATCAAGACACAAGGATGGCTCTTGCACAATATGTTCGGCTTTCCATAGTCTTATATCTAGTGTACATTAGTTGATGCAAGTCACCAAGTATATCAAATGCTAAAACACTGTATCTCTGGTTTTTTAACTGCACAAGCTCCAAATTGACAGTTTTTTCTAAGTTTCTTATCAAAAGTTTTCATTTCATCTGTCCTCGCGATATTAGCAAAGAGAGTAAGAGTGAAATAAATCATACAAGATTTTCATGATCAGACATGCAAGGTGGATATCAAACAAAGTAGTAAAGAGCTTCTCTTGACAGTGAAATCTGAAAGCATGTGTAGGAACTTCCCTTGCATCTCTGAATGTTCAGTAAATTGTATATCATTGAAACGTAAACTTACTCTCTCTGGATGATCTAAATCTTATCAATTTTTTATTTTGTTACTTTTTTTAAAATTTTAAAAAGTGAAAGACAATTTTTCATTTTAAAATTTACATTTTTTTATTACAACCCATTATTTAATATAAAAAAGATTTTTGTATACATCTCTTCTTTAAATTTATATTCTTAAAGTTCCTAAAGAAACTGAGGGGGCCTTCTAGTTAATGTTTCCTAAATTTGTGTTTGTGAACTCTACTGAATATTCGTACTAGGAAGTGGAAGTCTCACAATTGTCTTTATCAGTGCGTCCTTTTCACGATGGAAATCTCCATTGTATTGATTAATTAATAATTAGAACATATGATGGCTAAAACTCTATCGAATAGTTGGCATTTAAGATGGAAACCGAAAGATGAGGAGATGAAAGAGATCCAAGAAGCTAGATATCAAATGGTTTCGTGGTTTGAAATCATTGTGGAAAGACTAATAGGAATCAAGATTTGGGTCAGTCAAACTTAAATAGACCTATCTGTTGACGGTAAAATTTGGTTTTATAATCTTAGTCAACAGAAACAGTTCTTAAAACCCTTAAGTTGCAAGCTGATAATGTAAGTTTTAACTGAGGAAAAAGAGAAAAAGAGTAAGAGTGATGGACACCAGAGCTTTTAATGTAATTCGGCAAAAGCCAGTATGACCCCTACGTCCACGATAGTTTACATTAGCTTTATATGGTGGTTTCTTTATGCAATGCAACAGAGTTATAATATCAGTGCTCTCTCACTATTCCGGCAAAGTGTTTGTATGCAATTGTTCTTAGATACTTATAATGGTATATCCCTCTCCTATTTATAGAAGCTGAGAGGGTTACAAATATAATTTGACAAATAGAAAAATGATTATTTCCACTGTCGTGGATAATAAATGCTTGGCATTTTACCGTCAGATTTTGGAGGCTGATGTGTCAGTTAGGAGTATGTGCCTTTAAGTGTTGACTAGACCCTAGGCATTCCATACATAATCCTTGAGACAGCTCATTAGGTAGTCTGAGTTCGCATTGGGTGACCTGCTAGCTGTGTTGGCAGATCTAGTGAGTTGTTCCAAATTGATTTCCTAAAAGGTGATTGGGGCAATATGCCTTGCTCAGCGAGGGGGAATCCACTCTCAGCGAGCTGGAACTCATCTCGATCCCGTCTCGTGCCCCCAACTCGTAACTAGCGAGCCAGCGCTTGCATTGTGTGACCTCCGCTGAGCGACCTCCAACATTGGGTGATTTGGGCTTCTTGGCTGGACCTAACCTCTTGTTGGGTTTTGGCCGACTCACTTTGCATTGTTCGGGAAATACTCATAACATCAGTCTCCCAACTCTTAGTTTGCTTTGCGGATTATGAGTTGTAATCTGCCGACTGAACCTTTGCTCACAGTTTGCAGTGTCAAGTCCTTTATCTACAGTTTTCCATATAGTTAAAGTCCTCATCCACAATTTGCTATATTGTCATTTCAGGCTTCAATCTTTCACTCTGCACCAGGCCATACCTCTCACTATTCACGTTCCACAGCTGTTGGTGTGATAGTCTTACTTTCTTCTAGACTGTTCGATCTAATATAGCTAGATCCTTTCTGGATTCTTCTATGAGGTTGGATCAATCTATATAAGGCCTGAGTGGTCTCCTTGCTTACTTCAAAAAATAACCAAATGGGTATATTGACTAAGCCCCCATACTTATCGAGTACTGGTCTTTGACGAAGTGCTTTGAGGTGTGTATGGTCTGTTGCATGAGATTGTGAGGTATGTATGGCTTGTTGCATGTGGTTCCCATAGGGTGTTCCTCTTTGAGGACTCTGGGAATTTTTTCATGACTTCCCCATGGTGCTAACAAGTTTAGCTCCTCCTTTTTTGCTTTTTTGTCCTCTGGCGAGGTAACCATTTGGTTTTTCCAATCGTCCAGGGGTTGCAAGGCTAAGGGCGGAGCTCTTAGCTTTGGAGAAAGACATGGAAGAGGAGGCAGAACTATCAGGCTTGCTTGTAAACCTTATGGTTTGTTGCAATCCAGCTTTTTTGGCTGTGTTCTTTTGCCATCTTGCACGGTGGCACAGAATATCTTTCGATCCTCTAGTAGCTTGATGAAGTTGAAGGATGGTTTCTTCACCCAAGAGGGCTAGGAAAAACTTGTGTAGCCACTCTGCATGCCCTAAATGTTGTTTCTCCTACTTCAGGTGTTTCGAGGATGCTCAATTTAGACAATATGCCGACTTAAGTGGAAGTCAAGGAAGGATTGGAACAACTTGGCTTGCTTGTAGATCTTATGGTTTGCTGAGAATCAGCTTTTCCTCAGTCCACTATAGGCTTTCTTTGATTTGTTCCTTCGATTTTTCATGTAAATTCACCTCATTGAAAGAGGTTTTGTAATGAAGCTTTGCATTTTATTTCTTGCCTTTTCTAATCATGCAACATTAGCAACCTAGCAGGTCACAGCCCGCAACATAAATAAATCCCTGCAAATCATGACTTGATAATTATTAGATAAAATAAGTGCTCACTAGGTCAATCGACCTTGAATAGTATTAATTGAATTTATATAAGTGGACTTCAGTTAATAAATTATGGCTTAAAGGATATGTGCCATGTTGGATGACCAATTGGTCGCATTAGCTCATCTTAGTTAGCAATGAAGTTGAGCACTAGAGTGCTTGAGCACCTTTTGCTGGTGTGGGATTGAAGACGCGGCGTTTAGAGGTTGTTCGCACAAGAGTTTGGTGCATGAAGCACTTCTTGGACACAGTAGGCATAAGAGTTTGGTGCGTAGCTAGCACTTCTTGGACATAGGATTTTGAGGTTGTCTGCGTAAGAGTTTGATGTGTGAAGTACTTCTTAGAGGTGGCCTGTGCAAGAGTTTGGTGCATGGCTAGCACTTTTTGGACGTGGGATTTTGGCATTGTTTGTGCAAGAGTTTGGTGTATAAAGGATTTCTTGGACACAGGCTGAGCAAGAGTTTAGTGCATGGCTAGCACTTCTTGGGCACGAAGAGTTTGGTGCATAAAGTACTTCTTGGACATGGCCCGCACAAGAGTTTGGTGCATGGCTGGCACTTCTTAGACATGGGATTTTGGCATTGTCCGCACAAGAGTTTAGTGCATAAAGCACTTCTTGGACGCGGCACGTGCAAGAGTTTAGTGCATGGCTAGCACTTTTTAGACGCGGGATTTTGACATTATCCACGTAAGAGTTTGGTGCGTAAAACACTTCTTGGACGTAACCCTGCGCAAGAGTTTGGTGCATGGCTAGCACTTCTTGGGTGCAGGATTTTGGCATTGTTCATGCAAGAGTTTAGTGTGTAAAGCACTTCTTGGACACAACGTGAGCTGGGAGTTCTAGTTCGTCGTTAGCGATCTACAATCCTACGGGTCGTCTGACAGGCTACTACTCACTTTGTCAACGACTCTTCAATTTTTGCCACTGGTCTATCATGATTACTCCTACCTTTGATAAGTGTGCATACTATGTTGTTGTTAGCTTTCTGCAAGCACTAGCCGAACTATTAGATCATGGGTAGTTGATAGGTTCCCAGATCTAACGATGGCATTATATGCCATATAAGCTGAAAGGGCTTTTCTTTCCCTCTCACTTGCCATTTGAAACTCAGAACATCTGTTTCCTCTGTCATTCCCTACAACTAATCCACTATTGCCTGCTACCATCAGTGTAGTTTTGGCTCTACAGTTGTTGTTTGGGTTCTGCTTACTAGGAAAAGCTTCCATATGCATTTTAGGACCTTCTACTCTGGCTAGTCATGGTGAGTCTTTCTCCATTCAACTGGTGGTTTCTAGATTTTCGTGTTCTATTGCCTGTACATTTTCTTTTCACTTAGTTTGGCTTATTTGGCAATCTGCCATTAGACTCTAGGGTTTTCGATTATCGTTTCGAGTCTTGTGTTTTTTTTATGGATTTATGGTTCCATTATTAAATCCTCTTTGTCCTTCGAAGTTTAGGTCTTAGGTGTGGTGACTCAAGGTGTGTGTGTGTGTGACCTGTCACATAGGAAATCATTGGCCTTAGCTTTTAAGTAGGGTCTACTTGTAGTGACTTGATCATTCCTTTTTTCACTAACTAGGGAGCAATGACGAGCCTAGCTCTCTAGCACAGTAGGCACGATATCCTAATAAAGCGACCTCAAGGAGTGGTAAGGTCACTAGGGACATCACTGCTCGTTCAGACCCTGTCAGGAACCAAGAGGCCACTGTAAGCCAACAACCTTTCGATCGTCAAGTGTTCAGTCTTCATGTTTCATCTGTTCACTTCTGTGATCTTCAAATCACGATTTGAACACTTTGAATCCCTCACAGATGTCACCTCATGGTGCCTGCTCCAGATGACTATGCTCCTTATCCGCCTCAGGGGTTTATTGTTGTTAGCTTTTCGCACCTTGCTGCAGGGCATAGGTTTCCCATACATCCATTTATCATTAATTTCCTAAATAAAATCAAACTTAACCCATCTTAACTTACCCCCAATTCTTACACCCAGCTTACTTCCTTGGCACTGATATATTTGAGGAATGGCCTCCCACCACCATCGGTCGAGGTCCCGTGCTACCTGTATAATGTTAGGTGCGTGAGCACATCAGACGGGCTTTATTATCTTTCGGATTGGCTGATGGTGCATAAGAGGATCCTACCGCAGGGGGACACCAAAGGGAAGTTTAACGTGGGGCAATATAAAACCCATTGGTTTTATATCTCATTTCCATCCCTCTATGATCTCCCTAATTTTAGTTTTATCCTTACACCTGGTGAGCAAGCTAAGGGCATGCGATCTTAATGTTGTTCATTTTTGTTTCATTGATACTAACTTTGTCTCATCTTGTAGTTGGGACCGGCAAGAATCCAACTCTTGAAATTGAAGAGTTAGGAGTCCTGGACCAGCCATAGGTACCAAGGTTTGCAAGGAAATAGGAATTCAACAGGTCCAGAAGGTAGGCCCAACAAACTTTGATGACTATGAAGATATCATGAAGCTTATCCTTAAAGCGCCACCATATAACTCTAATGGGGAGGAGTCCTCATCAGCTCTCAATGCCGATATTGCTCCTGTTGTTGGAAGCTAACCCTCGATTTTATCATCAGCTTCCTCACAAGAGCCAGTTCCAATCTCTCAGCCTAAAGTGGATGCTGCAAGTGATGTCGTTAGTCCCTCTGAGCCTCCTACTAAAAAGTAGAAAATAGACAAGAGGAAGAAGAAGAAGGCTGCTAGCCACAAATGGGTGACTCCAGAAGCGGAAGTCATAGAGCAATCTACTGGGCCTAGCTCTAAGACCGAAGAGTACCTCAATGTCTTTGTAGAGATGTCAGGTCCCTTTAAGAGTGGTTAAAAAAAATTAGAATGTGGAAGTTAAAGTTGTGTGGATCTTGCCCTTTTCCCGTTGGGGAATTTACATACACC
>JANHAO010013300.1:0-15921 GCA_026873985.1 Saraca asoca
AGAGCTGGACTAAAGGTTAGTAAGCTCTACCTTCATTCTAGATTTGATCTAGGATGCTTTGAGACCTCAAACTGGTGAATCTATGAGAGATTTCCTCAGCTAAAGGGGAGAATAATTTTTGAAATTTGCAGCTCTTTGCTGCCCCCTTAGGCCAAGCAAACCTATCAATACCAAGCCATTCAAATATTACATAACAAGAATGTAAATCTCCTTATTACTCTTATCCAGCCTTATCCCTCCAATGCATCCTTGTCCTACTCATCAATTTAGAACATGTAGATCTAGGATCTGATTCATGATTCTCCATCTCACATCATCACATGTCAATATCATTCATGGTGTCACAGACACCATTTATAAATTCACAAATATCATCACACTTTATATAACCATGATATTCACAATAAATACACTAAATCATTCTCATGCTTATACATAAATAAGCTTTATGCCAAATAATCATTTATTATAAATGAATATAATTTTAACAACAATCATAACATCACAAAGCCACATACTATTCAATATTTTGGGTACATTATCAGACTTTACACTATAATGTTACTTATAGTAATTGCATTTCCACAATCATAGTCATTCATTATTATCTTCATACTTCCTTGTCTCAAAATCACTTTGATTTATAATTTCATTGATTAGATACTCTTGCATACATAATAAATTCCATTTCTTGTTATTAACTTATGATTTATATTTTTATAAACTTTATTTATTATGTTTGAGTTATTTGGATTCATTATAAGAGTAATTTAGGGAAATTAGAATAAAATTAGGAGAAGTAAACATAATATATATATATATAATTTGTTGAAAGTGCGATCAGAATTATAATTAGAATCACTAAAAAAGACAAAGATGATTGTGATTTGAATTGAAAAACTTATTTGTGAAAAGCTCAATTTGACTTCAAAAAGTGTAATTAAAAATATGAGTCTACTTACCAAATTTTGAAACCTTTTAGGAAGTCTAATTTCAAATGCGATCAGAATCAAGAAACAAGGTTAGGAAGGTCAATTCGAATAGTCATATTTTAGTTCAAAATTTAATTTGAATTAGTTAAGAAAGACTATTGGGTTTCTACGAGTATGATTGCAAGTTTAGTTCAAAATAATGCGATTCGACTCACACAAGCAGATTTTACATGCAAATAGCAAAAAAAGGGGGAAGCTATTTATAAGGCAAAATCTCACCATAAGACCTTCTTTCAACATGTTTTATTGGCTCAAACATACATAAAAACCCATTCATTTCATTCATCAACTAATTAGTTCATTGATTAAGCCATTTAATTATAAATCATGCCTCACAATTATATAACCCATTTTCATTAATTATCTTCATTTAATCACAAATCACAATCAAGAAACATACATTAATTCCCAAGAATGGTAAGAAATATTTACCTTGCTAGTTGGAAACACAAAGGTGCAGCTAAACACACCAAATTTATCTATGTTCTTCAAGAACACAAAGAAGAGTTTATTAGCTCCTAAACTTTTCTAAAGATTTCTCTTTTCAGCTAAGCTTACATATTTAGATTATGATTCAATTTCATAGAAACTAGTTATATCTAAAAGATTCAAGTTTTAAAATGCCAAAAAAAATCAAGTTGATTCATGGGTTGAATAGTGATATGAACAGTAGCAAAGATTTTCAAAAATTCATTTTTAAAGTTTCACCTAATGAATAAGTATGATTTTGTTATCAAGTCAATGAGTAAAAAGAGAAAATTCAATAGTAAAATTTTAGAAAATAATAAGAAAAGTTGATGAGCTTACTTATAGAAAGAGAGTGTGCTGGAAGCTTGAGGAGGAGGATGAAGGAGTGTGCATGATTTCATTAAGCTGAAGTCCAAGAAAAGGAAAAGGGAAGCCAACTAATTAGAGGGTAGAAGAGGAAAACTTGGTCAACTTCTCAATAACTATACGTTGACCATTTTCCATTTCTAGTAACTTTCCTATTTCTCCCATTTGAATTGAAATTTAACATACTTATTAATCTCCAGTGATCACAAAATTTTAATGTAAATTAGTAAAATTACATACCTTCAAAATATCTCTAATTTTGTACTCAATCAACATCCATAACCCTAGTTCAATATCTTCAAAGTTTTACAAAAATTAATACTCAAAATTTCATATTTTCTATATTCTACTATATCTAAGTCTCTCATAACTTCAAATCTATACTTTCAAATTTTTTGAAATTTTTATTTTTCTTATTTCATTACCAAAAATCAATATTATTATTTTTAGAATGTTTGGGGTATTACATTTAATGTATTTTAACTTAATTAATATTAAATTAATAAGTTAATATATATACTAAAATAATGTTGAATGATTTTTAATGTTAAAATTAATGAATTAATATTATATATATTTTAAGATTGTAAATACATATATTATGTAAACTTATTAAAATAAATAATTACATTTAATTATATTCAAATTTTTAACACATTAAAAGAAAATTTAATAAACAAAATTCTATTAGAGAATTATGATTATAAACTTAAAAAAAAAATAGTGTATATAAATACTAATAACTTATTTTTTTAGAAAAAATGCACTAACCTCCCTTTGGATATATAAAAATTAAACTGATCTCCCATCTAGTTTGAAATTCTACGTTTTACTTTAATTAAACATATTCTATTAGGAATATAATGAAATATTCCTTAAATAGATGTTTATTAAGAAGTCAAAAGTAAAATTTTTAAGTCAAATAATATTTAATTATTGCATCATTAAAAGCAACATTTTATAAACCTTGATTAAAAACTAGCACAAAATATTTGCAAATCACTTTTTTTTTGTTCTCATTACCAATACCAAAATTTGAAGAAAAAAAATCAATTTTTATTGAGAAAAAAATCAAGAGTTAAGGTGAAATTACAATTCTATAATCTTTTTTTTTTTTGCTTCTCAATTTGTTGTATTTTATTTATCATACTTAATCTAGAATTTGTTGGTTTAGCACACAGGTTTTAATATTTACTTTTATTTTTTATTTATTTGTTAAATGTTTGATTCTTTTTATTTATTAGTTAAGTGTGATCATGGTTTTTTTCAGTTATAAGTCTTTTTTTTATAATTTCTCATATGTAAATATAATTTTTAAAGGTTTATTTCTAATATATAAACTCAATTTTTTTTCTTTGTATGATAAATTTTTTTTATTTGTTATATAAGTATTGTTTGTTTGATTTTTTTATTTAAAAAAATTAGATGATGACAAAATTATAATTGATGCAAAAAATTTTGTTCTTAAGCATTTTTTTTTTATGAAAAAATGTTTAAAATTAGTTAAATCAAACAAAAAGTGTTTTTGATATTAATTGTTCAATCAAATAATACCATGAATTCACATGTATTAATGAATTTATATCTTCCAATCTAATCTTATATTTTTCAATATTAATCACATTTAATGTTAATACTAACAGTATTTATTAAAAAAAAATTTAAGTTAGCATTCAAATAAAAACTATATTAATACACTTTGCAATGCTTAGTTCATAAAAGGTTTCATAGAAAAACAACTTTGTAGAAAATAAAAAATGCTTGAATTATTTTATTGGCGACTAAATCAAAAAATAGGGGGAAGTTGTACTTCACATGAAGTTTTACTTCACACACAGTATGAAAAGTTGCTTATCTAACATCGTAAGTTTTATTTCTTGTGCTTTTAATGAATCAAAATATAAAACTATCATTACAAAATTTAAATAATGACAAAAGTACCCTTTTAAAAAGTTATTTAGTATCTTAGTAAAAGAGCATAACCTTTTTATAATCATTTTGATAATACTTCTTGAGAAATTTACAGTTAAATCAAACATCACATAAAAACTTACTTCTTAGAAAGTTTTACTTCTTTAGTGCTAACTAAACAACTTCTAGCACTTTTCAAGAAGTTCATATAGGAATTTACTTTCTATGTGAATCAAACGACCCTTTTGTACAATATATGATTTTTATTTATAAATTATTTTTAATTATATTACATATTTAATATTTGAATAATTTATACAGATAAATAAAATAAAATATTTAAATGCAAAATATTTTATCCTATCAGAGGTGTAAAAAATTATGTTGTAGGAACATATGTGAATTGAACATCTATTATTACTCTTAATATACTTTGTTGATAGGAGTTCAAAATATGGGACGATTTTTCTGAGGCTAAGGACTTGTTTGGTAATTGTTTTTAAAAACAGTTTGCTGTTTTTAAAATAAAAAAATCTATTTGATAAAATTATTTTTAAAAATAGTTTTGAAAATTTTGTTCTGAAATCCTGTTTTAAAAGTTGTTTTTGAAAATAACTCTAAGCTGTTTTAAAAAATAATTTTTAAAAATAGAAAAACAGAACAAATTTACAAATAGGCCTTAAAATTCTGTCCTTAGTTGTCTAGTGACTTTTTAGAAGCCAACCAAGACTTTGGTTGTAAAACTGATGGGTCGGGTCAAGCCCGCGTTGGCTAGACCCGAACGGACCAGTCCATTTTTGCTCAAACGAAATGTCTGTAGGGATATTTAGATAGACATGTGGGTGGGCTCATGTAGTCTGGGCTCAACAAACTGGGCTTGTGAGGATTCACCTTTTGAAGCCCACTGACAATATGAACTTGAAAATTCAAGCGCTCACTCACTTAAACCTGTTTTTACATATCCGCATCAAAACAATTGGACCCGTAGATTCCTTTCATAGCGTTGATGTTCGTATTTGTATTTATTTAACTTCTACCCTTCGATTATTTTGTTGTTATTTTATGTGAAAACTAGCATTGCTCAAAGCACATTATTTTTTGGTTAAATTAAAATTTTAATCCCTGTAGTTTTTTCCAATTTATAATTTTATTATTATTTTTTAATTAAATTCTTAAAATTTATTTTTATTTATAACTAACTATCTATATTTATTAATTTAGAATTTTTCATTTATAATTATTCCATGTAGTTAAATTTTATATAATATAAAATCGAGTATTAATATATAAAAAATTTGTAAATTTATACAATTATATAATACTATAATAATAAAGAATTATTTATTGAAATGACAAGTTAGTTGTAGATGAAAATCTTTAAATTAATTATGACAGAGCTAACTATAAATAAAAATAAATTTTATAAATTTAATTATAAGTATAAGATTACAAATTAAAATAAAATATAATGGTTAAAAACTTAATTTAACCTTAATTTTTACTATCAACTAGAACAAAATTATTTGTCTAATATTATAAGAATTGCTTATCTTCACTTAAATGTCATCATAGAAATAGTGTCTTCTACTTTCCAATAAAAGAAGAGTGAAATTTTTTTTTAATTTTTAATTATATTTTTTTTATTTCAATTCAACATAGATAGAATGTCTGAATTTTTTTAATCTTCTTTTAATTCAAATTTGTATTCTTTTTAATTTTCACATTCTTTTTCAATAATAAATAAAAACTTTGACATCTCATAAATTCACTTTTTTAAAATTTTAACTTTATTAAGTACGTATTATATTTATAATCTATAACTAAATTTTATGTATCTTTAGGTATTATTTATTACATTCAACTTAAAACCATAAGTTAAAATATTCTACTAAATATTAAATCATTAAATATTTTTATAAACATTACTATTTAAATAATTTGAATATAATACTTTTTGGATGTTGTACTTGAGATTTGACCTATTATAATAATTAATTTATATTCTGTGCATTAATAATTTAACAATCACTAATTTTTATTTTTTGTGATATATTTATTTTTATGAGATTAAAGGATATTAATGTAATAAAATGGTTAAGTGAATTAAAAATGAATTAATAAAATCTTTAGTTCTTATAATTTTATTGAATTTATAATTTAATTCTTATAATTTTATTTTATGTAATTATATTTTAAAATTTAAAATAATTTTTAATTAAATTCTTACCGTAAATTCGTATTAAATCCAATTAATAGAATACTTAGAATCTAATTAGGATTCATTTTTTTTAACTCGATTCTCGTTTTTCATCAATTATTTTAGGAAAAAAAAAACTCACCACTTTTAATCCTTATTAACATAAAAATTTCCTTTTTATCTTCTAAAGAAAATAATTAAGATAAATTTTTTATATGATAGCCAAGAGTTAATAAATGAATTTTGATAAAATAAATATAATAAATTAGTAAAAATAAAATATCAATGTATAAACTAATGAATACATAGATTCTATTAGTTGGATTTAACATTAGTTGACAATAAAAGATTTAATTATAAATAATTTTAATTTTTAAAATATAATTACACGAAATAAAGTTATAATGACTAAATTGCAAATTTAATAGAATTATAATAACTAAAACCTTTATTAATCCATTAAGAATTAATTTGTATTTAATTTATTAAAAATAATCTAGTTAAAGATATCCAAATCTTGTTCACTAGATGGTTTCTATCTAAAAACTTCCTAGCGTTTAAACTTACGTATTCTTTTTAAAAATCAAATAACAAATTTGATATATTATAATTTCATTCTTTCAACTTTTTATTCATATTAAATTACTTATATATATAAATAAATTGTCTTTATACAAAAATAAATTAGTATCAATACTTTAGTAATATCTAATTTTGATTTAGTAGATAATATTTATCTAAAAGTTTTTAATTTTTAAAATTTTATATTATCTTTAAATCTCAAATATTATATTTGATTTGATATTTCATAATTTCTTACTGTAAAATTTTTATTATTTTTAATATTTATTATAATTATAATTTAAAATATTTCTTAAATTTTATAAAAAAATATTTATGAAATATAATATTTTTAATTATATTAATTATATAATTATTTAATAGATAAAAATATGATGATAATTTATATATTTATGATATATATATATTATAATTTGTAATCTAAATTTATATTATAAATGGTTATGAAATAACATTAATTAAATATGTACATTGTATTAGCTATGTATAATGAGTCATGATATTTGTGTAGGTGGACGTGAGGGGACTCATCCACGTTAAGTGGCACCGGTCATCCTTTGCGGCGGACGCGTTAAGCTCCAATTCTTCAATGCTTCTACCTTCCCCCATTGCATAAAAATTAGATTAATGTTGCTAAGCAAATCTATTTTGCACGTTAATTTGAAATTATCTACACATCTCTGGGCAAAATTAGAGAAATTTTTTTAAGGGGTTGAAATATAATTTTTTATGAAATTATTTTAATTTTTAAAAGTTATTTTATATATCAATTTTCTAAAAAAAAAAAGGCTTAAAAACGTAGAATTTTTTTTTTTTTTTCATTTCCCCAACTTGGGGCGGGCTACAGCTCCTCCATTCATTGATTACGCTTCACCCGTATGTACACTAATATGTCTATTTCTTATAAATGCATCATCTCTGGTAAGGTTTTTTTTTTTTTTTTTTTAAAAAAAAACTTAAATCTAATATTTAAAGTTAGTTTGTGAGGCCGTGTGAGCTTTGTATACATTACACATTACTCAAGTATGCCTTTGCAAATTAAGCATTGGTGGTGCTGCCATATTAATTGACTTAATTTATGATATATGCTGCTTATCATACAAATTTGAAGAAATCATAATGACGAAACCAACATAATTAACAGGTTAAGCATTGAGATTGCGCATCATTCTCTTAGTTAGTTCGTTATGAGGCAATAAATGTGATGGGTTTGCAGTTGCAACTTGCAACGAGAAATTGGCCACTACTTAAACAAACTATGCCCCACTAACTATTTATTGGCGGAGACTTTATATACTTTTGTATTTTAGACAAGGAATTTGTAATTTTTTTTCAATAATCATGTTTTAGAAGGACATAAATATAAATTTTTTATAATTTATATATATAATAAAGTGTGAAATTCTTTTTTATGTGTAATGATATTAACAGAAAATTGTGCCTATCTTTTAACAAACATAAAAAAGAATAATCAAAAGAAAAAAAATTATCCAAATCAATTTATAAAAGTGCTTGTGAACATTTGTGAATTATGAGATCAAATTTAAATAATATATGATTTAAGTAAAAGGAATCTGCACCCAAATCTAGTTTAAAAATATATGCACTAATACCTTGTATATATTAAAGTTTTATCTTTATTTTGAAGTTGTTTGATTCATATAAGAAATATTTTTTTTTTTGCTGGATGTTAAACTTCTCAAAAAATAAATTTTTATATGAACTTTCCAATAAATATTAAAAGTTGTTTAGTTTGCACAAAGAAAATAATATTTAAAAGAAGTAAATTCCTAGGTGTTTGGTTCAATTATAAGTTTTTTAGAAAATATTATCAAAATGATTAAAATGTCCATTAGAAAAATTACATTTTTCTGTGAAAATGCTTGATAATTTTTAAAAGATATTTTTATCATTATTTAAATTTTGTAATTTTCATTGAAAACATGTGAAGTAGAACTTGAAGAGACAAGCAAATAATTTTTCATCTTTTATAGGACATCAAATTTCTTAAAAATTTAATTTTTTTATTTAATAATCAATTAAATAATCTAATTATTTTTTAATTTCTGAACAACCAAAACAAGTACTTATTGTGATTTTGATCAACGATGAATGTTATTGTGAACCCCGGTTAATTCACGAGGATCTCAAAGCCAGGCTATTGATACATATTTCGGTAACAAAGAGGTTGTCTTTATAATTTATGGAAATCGAATCTGCAACTACGTCTAGCCATGCATTTCAAATTCCGCTTTGAAGCGTTAAGTCAAGTAACCTTTCCTTCCAAATAGGGGGCTAGAGTCTTATTTTGAGTGGAGCCTATATTTTTCTAAAGCACGCGTCAGTGTCGAAAAATCTTGGTATACTTCAGCCTGTATTTGACCATTTCTGAGATAAGTATTGACCAAGGAACCTTCATCGCGTGCCCCACCCATCAAATTCTCCACACATATAATGATTAAATCTGCAGCTTCAAAATGAAAAGCAACCTCTAAAAATATGTTCAATTCTGTGCAAATTCTTCAGAGCTATCCAAACAAAGGAATCCATGAGAAACAGAAATCCTTCAACTTCCAAAAACCCTCTCTTTCTCTCTATTTTCTTGGCCTTTCTCTTCGTTGCTAAGTCTCAAGCCAGAGATTCTCAGCCATATTATTGCTCATCTTCATGTGGAGATATCAAAGATATCAGCTACCCTTTTCGCCTTCGCGGCCAACCATCAAACTGCGGCGATCCGGATTATACACTTTCTTGCGAAAACAACACAGCAATTCTTGAATTCGAAGCAGGAAAGTACATAGTGAAGTCAATTGATTATGAAAGACAGATAATCAGAATTGTTGATGTGAACTTAGCCAATGAAATTTGCAGCTTGCCTACACAACCACTTCGTACTTATAATGTGGATATTCGTTATAAGGGTCTGGTTTCCAACACAGAAACAAGCTTCATGAACTGCTCGAAACCCATAAATGATTCGAGTTACATAAGAATTCCATGTTTGACTGGAAATAGTTCATTCTTATATGCTGTTTATGGCAGTTATGCAGAACATGATCCATCTTGCTCTTATCCCATCTCTGTGGCACTCAGTGTTTATGATGCTACAAGTCCATCTTCCTATGGAGATATCCAGAAACTTCTGAATTCTGGGTTTGATCTTGGATGGTCGGTTGAATGTCGGGATTGTATTCTTTCGGGCCGCGAATGCGACTTTTATAATGATACAGAAGTCGGAAAACCATATTACAAATGCCATAAACCATGTAAGGGATATCAATTTGTTTCATTCTCTTCTCAGTTGTTTGTGAAAGTTTTGTTTTGGTTTGCTGATATGTGGTTTATTCTTGTTTGTGCAGATAATGATGGAAATGAACCAGTTAAAATTTACCTCATATTTATCAGTATCATCATTGCTGGTATGTTTTTCTATTAGCTGTGCCACGAAATACATTCATGGCACAATTTGAGTTAATTAATCCCACATGCGACCTTTTACAACCATTTTTATAACTATATATATGGTATAATAAATTTAAAATTAGTGGGTCTTTACTCAAATTGTATCATATGTGTAATTGTAAAAATAATTGTAAATAATGATTATAAGAGTGTAGTATCAATATTGTTGAGTACACATCCCAGCATTCACATGTAGTTTTTGTCTTCTCACACATATTTTTAATATTAATAATTGGTTGTTTGGAACATGAACACAAATGTATGAACGGGGCACATATTTCCCTTTATTGTATAGCATTGCTCATTGCTAATAAATATACTATTCAATTTCACTCTTAGTTGCTTTTGATTCTCTCAACAAACAAGCTTTTGGTATTCTGGTTTTTTCAGGACTACTTGCTGTTGGTTTAGTGGTGTTCCTTCTATACAAATTCATCACCAAAAGGAAGGCAAGAAATGAAATAAAAAAGCTTCTTGACAAAGAGCAAGCCTCAAAGAGGTACACCTACGAGGACATTATTTCAATGACAAACCATTTTGAAGCCAAAATTGGGGAAGGAAGCTTTGGTTCAGTTTATAAAGGAAAACTTCCAAATGGTGACTTGGTTGCTGTCAAAATGCTTGAAAAATTTAAGATAAGTGTGAAAGATTTTATCAATGAAATTGCAAGAATTTGTAGAACAAATCATGCCAATGTTACGAAGTTGGAAGGCTTCTGCTGTGATTCATCTAAGAAGGCACTTATATATGAATATATGCCTAATGGCTCACTTGAAGAGCATCTATTGTCAAAAGGAAGGGCTGAGTCTTTAAATTGGGATCAAATTCAGCAAATTGCTATTGGAACAGCTAAAGGAATTGGGCATTTACATGCAGGAAGTGATGAAAGCATTCTTCATCTTGATATTAAGCCTAGCAATGTCCTTCTTGATGAAAATTTGGTCCCAAAAATCTCGGATTTTGGCCTCACGAAGTTTTACCCTAAAAAAAATGATTTTGTGAAATTTAGTACTACAAGGGGAACATCAAAGTACATAGCTCCTGAATTAATGTCACGAAACTATGCCACTGGCAGTAGCAAGTCAGATGTCTATAGTTTCGGAATGTTATTATTGGAAATGTTTAGGCGAAAGAAGAATGTTGATTCGAGCTCAAATGAGTCGTATTCTGTGTCATGGATCTTTGAGCATTTAAGTGAAGGAAGAGCTTTGGAGCTTGGGAATGTGACAGAAGCCGAAGCCAGAATAATAAAGAAGTTATGCATTGTGGGATTATGTGTCCTCCAAGAGAATCCATCTGAGAGGCCTTCAATGTCCAAAGTTGTGGAAATGCTTCAAAATGGCACTGATAACCTTCCAAATGCTTCCTATGAATTCTCTTAATTTTAACTTCACATATCACTCTGGCAGAAACCATATCAGACTCCATATCCTATTGTAATATTTATTTTTTGATGTTTTCTTCTATTTTAGATTCTTTATTTGAGTAGAATAAAGTTTTATACCATAAATCAATTACTGTATGTTATTTCCTTCTTAAAGAGCATGTACTTATTTGTAAAATGAAGATTATTGATATGTGGAAGATTGGTGAGAAAACTTCATGCACAAACTGCAATAACCTTTGACTGGACAGAGTATTGCTGTCAACCTACATCATATTTTTCTAAATTTTATTACAATTTTTTGTTGCATATGTACTCTTACATTTTAAAAATGTTATCTGTCTGTATCCTATCATATGTGATATAATATATATATATATATATATATATATATATATAAATATTGATGCTACATATAATTAGTTTTAAATTACGAATGTAGCTATATTATCATAATAGTGAAAAAAAATCGTTACATTATAATATAATGGTAGCACAATTCTAATATTGTGAATGTAATTTCAATTACTGCTGTTCCGAGTAATGGTATTGTGTACAGAATCAGCAAATTATCATCCTGTCTTGCCAAAAAACAAAGAAGCAAATTATTATCCTGCTAAAATTATTTTGCTTGAAAACAACACAATCCCAAAAATGACAATAATAAAATAGTTATAATAGTCACAATATATCCAACATACAAAAAATGGAATAAACTCAAAATAAAGCTCATAGGGTAATTGTAAATATAATTCAAAGCTACTTAATCACTGCACAATCCATCTAATAATTGGAATTTAAATTTCCTCAAAGTAAGTTTAATGCACTAATTGTTATTATTCTTATTAATCCCTGATTTTCTGTGGCTGGAAATTTGCTGACAATACTTTTCACAAGCTGATTCACATGCACCTATGTTGGCAGCAGGCTCTTTCAAGCAAACAGGCATGCATTGTTTGGCACAATCTGATATTGCTTCAACTTCCCCAAATCTGGCCATGATGATCACCAAGCATATTAGCAGTGCTCCTATTGTTTTCTTAGAGGCCATTAGTTTGATGACAAAATATATTATTTCTTTCTTTTTTTTTTTCTGAAGGATTTGTATTTTGTGAGTTAGAGGTTATGAAGTTTGCTGTGTTTATTTATATGTGGGATGGATGTTTGTGCATGTTTTGTTTGGAAGGATGGTGGCCCTCACGATTTCAAGTGGTGTGGAGGGAAAATTGGGGATTGTGTCGTGTTGACTAAAGTCAAGAGGTTTGTGATCTTTAATTTTTGGGAATGAAATTGATTTTAAGTTCTTTACCTCACCTATGAAATAGTGTTTGGGCACCAATTGGGTGGTATTCAGTATTTCTAATAATGCCTTTTCAAGTGATAATGGCACAATTTACTCTTTTACTATCTCTTAGCAGCCTTCGTCTTTCATATAATAAAACTTGTTTAAAATCGTTCTTATTGAAACAAATTGTATAACTAGTTGTGAGGAATATAGCTGTCTAACTAGAAATTTTTTAATGGTTAAATTACTTTGGTGCTACTTATAATTGCACTTAGTTTCTAATTAGGTCATTATATTTTAAAATTTTTGAATTGAATCTTTTTACTTATTTTTTATTTTTAATTTAATATTTATCATTATTTTTTTGTTACATTTTATTAGCCATTAATTCACATAAATAATGATCTATTAGCAGTTTATGAAGCATGAAATAAGTGATCCATCTTTTTTCTTTAAAACTAAATAATTTTATAAATGTCCTAATTTTCTTTATATTTTTTGTCACTTAAATATAAATAAAAATTATAAAAATACTTTATATTAACAACATTAAACCACATTAAAAAAGTGTTGTTCATATATGTCAATTTCTAAAATAAAAAATAGTTAAATTAAAAATGAAAAATAAGTATAAAGATTTAATTCAAAATTTTTAAACTATAAAAATTTAATTAAAAATTAAGTAAAATCTTAAGAAAGCAACGTAATAATTTAACCTTTATTTTTTAAATGTACCTCAGAATAAAAACTTCATATATATATATATATATATATATATATCTCTCTCTCTTAATCACAATGAATGCTTTCATATCTTTTATGAATTGTAGCTGTGTACATCTCATACCAATGTGTGTGTATCTCATTCTAAATCATAAAATCATGTCTAAAATATGAGGTCATTTAGAAGTCACATGAGTTAAAATTAAAAATTTATTATTACAGAAATCAATAGCAGGTAAGTACCGTGGTCTTGTCTATCTTAAATTTTGGTTTTCTTTTATCTGGTCTTAGTTATACACAATCTTAGAATAATCGGAAGAAAAAGGTTAGAATATCATGTTGTTGCTGTGGACTAAAATATATAAATAATATGAATATTTTTTATTGAGCATATTAACACTATAATCATATAAATAATGGCTTAAAATTATGTAAAAATCATATAAAAATTAAATTAAAATACTTATCTTTATAGATATGACTTGATAAATATAGAACTTTTTAACTTGTAAAATAAATAGAAAATATACATATTCTAATATAATATAGAATGTTAGTAATATAAATAAGATAATAGTCTGAGTGTTATAGTTTTTCTAGCTAACCGTTCCATGTGGCACATGCTTGTCAACTCTTGATCAGCATACTAATTTTTTAATAAACTCAAGCCACATTTAGATAGAAAGCAAGGTAATGTGGATTTTGTCACTCATACAAGAAAATTCTACACACATGTTCGAAGGCAATATAAGCATGTAGTTGAGCAACCATGCATATCAAGCCTCAGAAAGCCCCACATAACACTACAAAAATATACTTAATCTTCTATGACATTTCCCATGATCTCGAAGCCTTGGAAAAGTGTTGTAGGAAACCGTAGCTCGTGGGATGAACCGTGGGCAAAAAAAAGTTATTTCATTGCCATATTTTGTGTGCTTTCCCACGATTAATGCCATAGGAAATTCAAAATTTGAACTTTCTCATAGTAATAGATTGTGGGAAAGCGACTGGTGCAATCATAAATGAATGTTGTAAGAATGGGTGAAATGCACTATTTCACTAATGTTCCTAAGGTGTTTGCTGTGAGAAAAGCCATGAGAAAGTTTATTACACCTTCTACACCAAAACCCTTATTTCCCTCTTCTTCCTTTTTCTCTCATTCGCCAGTGCTGCATTGAGCTCCACCATTCTCCAATCATTTTTTCTATTATTGAAGCTTGTTCATGCCCTTTCTTATATTGCTCTTGCTTTACACTACAGGTAGACACCTTTTTAACTTATTAGTTTTCAATTTTCTTCCTAAAACTTGATTATTTGTGAAATTGATTTTAGCAATTGAATATTATATATTTGTGAGAATGGGAATATGTAAATATTGATGAATATGTAAATATTGGTAAAATTGATTTTAAGAATTGAATATAGTATATTTATAGGAATGTGAATATGTGAATGTTGATGAATATGTGAATTTTGATGTAATTGAGTTTAGGAATTGAATATTGCATATTTATGGGCATGTGAATATTTGAATATTGTATGTTGGTGAATATTTGAATATTGGAATACTGACAAAATTGAGTTTAGATATTGAAATTGGATTTATGGATTAGAAGAAAATAATTTTAAGTACATATATTTGGAATAAGAATAAAAAAATCTATTAGGGAAAATTAGAAGAAATAAATTTAGGGTTGTTTCTAATAAGAAAAAAAATCACTTAGGGGAAATTAGGAGAAAACTTTTTTAGTTATTATCATACTTAAGGAAAAAAAACTTATTACAAGAAATTAGGAGAAAATAATCTTAGATATTTTCATACCTAAAAAAAACTATTAGAATAAATTAGGAAAAATAAATTCAAGGTATTTTTTCATACCTTAGAAAAAAAATGATTAGGAGAAATTAGGAGAAAATAAATTTAAGTATGTTAGTGTCACGCCCCAACCTATGGAACGTGACCGGCGTAGGAAATTATCAGTAAAATCTTTCTACAAGCCTGACACATACACTTAATACTAATTATAATAACTTTTGTAAAACTAGTTTAAACATACACAGTATTTCTATCGAAGATTGGGCAAAATTTTCCTTGTTTTTTGGACATTCGGCAAAATGCCAACACATACAAAAAGGGGCTATATGCCCATCAACATCTGTACAATATAACAAAATCAACAGTGGCACAGGCTAACACATTCCTATCCTACTGGGTAGCTAAACAACATATACACATACATATAATCCTATCCAATTGCTAACCAAATCATCATATGTATATCTGATAACTCCACCTGGAAGATCTACTCACTCAAGGAGCAGATCCAGAGTCCGGAAGGGATGGAGGAATGGAAGGAGTATCCTGGGGCTCTGAAAAATAGGAAACAATGAAGAGTGAGTTTCATTGAAACTCAATGAGTAAACAATCCAATAATCACCTTGAACCCCATGCATAAAATCATGCTCGTAATAAAGATATAAATAAGAGGTTAATCAAATAATCAGGCTTACCCAGCTTTGTAATCATAATCAGTTATGCAATCATATTTAT
>JANHAO010013301.1:0-15908 GCA_026873985.1 Saraca asoca
TTTTTAAAGAATTTGACAAAAATAAATTTAATAAAAACATAATATAATTTTCATTTTGAATTTATAACTTATTTTATTAAAATTTGTTATTTTAATATAAAGAATTTTGTATCTAATTTTTTTTTTAAGGAATGTAAATCCATTGGTATATAATGTAATAGTGATATTGCACGACAAATAAAGAACGTGTGAGAGCCTTCTAGATGAATTAGACTTCTTTTCTTATCCCCTGCATCGAAATTGGCTATGGTTATGATCCCTAAATGGTTAGGTTGCTGATGTTTGTTGGAAAAATAATGAAACAGCGCCATTTATGGCAGCCATGTCTGGTCCCATTCCAATCAGACTAGAAAGTTGGGCAAAACAAACATGCACAAGGGCTCAACCGTAATTGCAACCCCTCGTTGCTTCAGGAAGAGCGCTTCCCTAACTTCCTTCCGGAGGTCACCGAGAATCCTGAATCGCCTTACGTGTCAGCACCTAGAATGTCCTGCGGACTTTGCAATGGATTACTTGTCTCTTAAGATTCTACTGGATCAACTCCGCCGACACAGCTGTGATCCATAAAGTAGTAGAATCCGGCTGATCAGAATATATATATATATATAAGTTACCTTTGTTTTGTTTTATAAGAATGCATTTTTTTTATAAAAATTTCTTTATTTATAAATATAATTATAAAAATTGAAGATCCTAAAAAAAAATGTTTATTGATTAATATTATACATAAAAAATATGATAAAAATAACATATCAAAAGAGAAATTATTTTCTTCTGTTCTCATGCTTTTTATATATTATTTTATTAATTATAAGATAAATAAATAATAAAAAATCTTATATTTTTATATAAATAAATAAAATATTCTTATATAATTTTTTTTTATAATCGGACATTTTCGTTTTGAAGACATTTTACGTAAAAACATTATTTATTGATAAATACTAAAATATTTTTATATCATTGATATAAAATATCATGATAATGGTGAAGAAAATTTTCTCTTTAAAATAATAAATATTATTTTTTGATTGTACTTTTCAAAATCTTTATATGAAAATAAACAAATCCCTTAAATTATTATTCTCATTCAGTAAATTAAAACATTGACTATTAGTTTTAATAAATTTATGAAATTCATCTGATTAAAACGTAAGATTAAGAACAATAAAACAATTTTTTATTGACGAGAGTACCACGTGTTTTTTGTTTTTTTTTTTTAAATAAGAACAATAAAACTCACAATTTTGTCACCTCAAAAAGCGGCTAGGGATTGGCAGGCGTGTAATGTCAGTGGTCATCAGCATGTGCGGGAATTTTCGACCATTAAAAAGCGCTGCAGTGGGTCCCACGTGGTCCCCACTGATTAAGAGGCCTTGATGGAAGCTACTAACATGTATATAGATTGGCGTGTAATGTATGGGTTCATAATCTATGTCCATATTCATAATTTTATGATTAATTATAAATTTGGGACCATTTTATTCATTTTGAGGTTGCTCAATTCAAATCCGTGATCCTTAATTTTTCAATAACTTTATAAAAATAATGACTATGAATAATGTGAGAGATGGGGGCTTGTCTAATGATAATATATTTACTCAAACATTCTACCAAATATGTACTTTAATTTTAATTTTTGGTTGTTGATATAAACTTTTTTAATTTCCCTAACCGTTCTACTTGGGTGACATCATATTATAAAATTTTAAACACATTATTTATTTCAATACAACTGCTTTGACATTACATGTAAACTTCTATTTGGAGGAATTCAATTTTGTTCATCATCAAAGTAAAATACTTTATTAATCACCAAAAATGTAAAATAGTTTATTATAATCTTGACATCTAACCACTTCTTATAAGAATAATAATAACTTCCCTCTTTCTCAAGGCAAAGATATTGACTTTTTCTCCCATAAAAAAAAGAAGATCGGTTCTTGTGTTAGAAAGTGGTTTGTTTGACGAAAAAAATAAATTTTCGTAGAAAATTTAATTTTTTTAAAAGTAAATTCTTTAATAATTTTTTAAAAAAATATTTAAAATTATTTGATTGATAATAAAAATTAAAAATTTTCACATAAAATTCTTTTTATTTAAACATGATAAGTAACTAACTTTTTATGTTTAATTAAATGTATAATATTTATTTTTTTATTTTATCAATTAATGATCAATTAAATAATACATACATTTATTGTTTCTTAAAAAATTATATTTTTCTCGTAATTTTCTAATATTATAATAAATTATTCAAAGTAAATTAGTTATTGGAAAAGAAGAAAGTTCCATCTTCCATGACTCAAATGATCTAATATGCATGCAGCATGCTTAATTGTAAAGTTTATTAGAGAAACACACAAAAAAAAAAGCCAGAAGTAATGGAAAAAATAATTTTAAATACACAATAATGCAAAAAAAAAACCCACACCATTAAAATTTGGAAATTTGTGAGTTCTGTTCAATTATAATTATGATTTATTAAGTAATTTTTTTCTCTCATTTGAAGAGATTTCTAGTCCCTTCCTTCTCTCCGGATTAATGAAATTTTATATTAAAAAGAATAATTTTAAATGCTACTTATTTCTCAAAAATAAAAATAAAATTTAAACGATTATGTTTTTGGTCTTATTTATAGATGGGTATTTGCATACGTGTTGGAAAAACATGAATGAATTATTTCATGAAATTTTATATCTTAGCACCTCCATCCATGGTTTTTGCCGGCTTGGGCTTGCCATCAGGCTTCACTAATAGGTTGGGCTGGACTTCTAATTGGGCTTTAATGATGACAATTACTTTGAGGGCTTGGGTTGAGGTCTGTGAGGTGGGATGAGAACAGGACCATCTTTCAAACTCTAAGAACACCCTTTACTTTGGGAAGAGCTGGACCTTGGAAAAAGGCATAAACAAAGATGAACCAAGAGACTAAGTTAGAACATTAATTACAAAACATTAAAACACAAAATTTTTAGAAATGATTTTTTTGAATGTTGAAAGAATGACATATAATACATTTGCATCCGTGAAATTATATATTTTAAAGATTTTTAACATTAATCATATTTAATTCAATTAGAAAGAAACATAAAAAATATTATAATATTTTATTTTAATTAAGTTATATATTTTTAAAAATATTATTAAATTATTAAAAACATCCTCATAAAAAAATAAACGATCAATAATAAAAAATTGACTATTTAATGTGATGATTTGTGATCAATCATTGATAGGTAGTGTTAATAATAATAGACAGTAATAAATTGATATGATAAGATATTAATAAAATATCAAATAAAATAATTATTTTATATAATTAAAATATTTTTATATTATAAAAATATAATTATCCACTTTCTTGGTGAAAATATCAAACTAACAATATTCATAAATAAATTTCAATATTTTGAATTTTTTTTTTTCACAATAACAAAAATGATAGGTTATTTAACATATACTTAATACAAAAACATATACTTAATACAAACATGATGGGTTGGAACTCTAGTTATAAGAAGATTTATTTAAACAATGCATTTATTCACTGATGAAAATAATTAAAAAGGACAAACAACCCTTCGTAGTTGCAATCGATCACCATTGTCTCCCCCAAGAAAGAACACAGAAAATAGAGTTAAAAATTATCAATCCTACTAAGCGAACCAGTCACTACCAAAACAGCTAAGCGAACCATGACCGAGGGGAAAAAACAAACTAAAAAATTAAATATTTTTTTTTAAAAAAAAAAAAAAAAAACAGGCAACAAGTCCAGGTACATCCTCCTTTCATCCCCGTCAACCCCACGCATGCCCTGAGTCCCCAATCTCTATATTCGGACTCATCAATTTTCCATTGCAGAGCTCTGATTAGGGTTAGGGTTTTCTTCTGCAAATTCAATGAGGCATTGTTCTTATTACATAGAAATAATCTTCAAACACTGTTACTGCACCTTCTTCAAGCCCTCTTGTCGCTGTGTTTGTTGCTGTTACTGTTGTTCCTAGTACCTATCGTTCAACATCGGATTTATACGTATATACGTAGTTCTTTTATTGATTTCGTCGATTTGAGCTAAGGGTAAAATTAAATTTTGCTTGTATCATGGACTTATCTCATCCTCAGTCGAATTTGTCTCTCGGGTTTTCTCCTCATGCTTCGCCGCCTCACCATACCCAGATAGCTGATGATTCAATCTCTCTTCAGCTGGATACGAGCCTCCGTGATCCTATCACGCACCCTGTTCCTCCGGTTCCACTTCAATTGTTGGAGCCACAGACGAACTCCCGCAAAGTTGAAAATGGGAACTTAGAGGTTGAATCTGATGAAGACGAGGACAGAGAAGTGGAGGAGTTTCGTATTCTGGGGCATTCCATGTGCTTGAAGAGGCGAAGAGATAGTGAATCTTCATCGTCCTCTTCGATTTCCTGCAGAAGGGTTTCGGTGGAACCGGATCTTGAGGCTCGCAAAGCAGCTGTTCGATCATGGGGTGACCAACCTCTTCGAGTTGCTGACCCTGATGTTTACGAGATAATGGAGAAGGAGAAGCAGAGGCAATACAAAGGGATTGAATTGATAGCTTCGGAGAATTTTGTGTGTAAGGCAGTGATGGAAGCGCTTGGAAGTCATTTGACGAATAAATACTCAGAGGGAATGCCTGGTGCGAGGTATTATGGAGGGAATCAATATATTGATGAAATTGAAACGCTCTGTTGTGAGCGTGCATTGGCTGCATTTAGTCTCGATCCCAAGTGTTGGGGTGTCAATGTGCAACCTTATTCATGTACCTCTGCTAATTTTGCTGTATACACTGGATTGTTACTTCCTGGTGATCGTATCATGGGGTTGGATACACCCTCCGGAGGGAATACTAGTCATGGATACTATACTCCAAATGGGAAGAAAGTTTCAGGGGCATCGATTTTCTTTGAGAGCTTACCATACAAAGTGAATCCACAGACAGGTCATATTGATTATGATAAGCTTGAGGAAAGGGCACTTGATTTTCGTCCAAAGATACTTATTTGTGGAGGGAGCTCATATCCTCGCGAATGGGATTATGCAAAGTTCAGGCATATTGCTGATAAATGTGGAGCTGTATTGATGTGTGACATGGCCCAGATTAGTGGGATAATTGCAGCTAAGGTCTGGTAGTCTATGATTATAAATTTTGTTGCAAATTATCTGCAATTGCTTCTGTAATTTAAGTTTCTTTGGTTTTGTCCGTTGCATTTGTACATTATGATTTTTCTGCAAACATGTGATGATTATTGCAGCTTGCTATGTTGGACCCTGATAGCCTGTTGCAAGATATGTACACTATTATTTATAGGAACTGCAAAAGTATTCAAATGAAGTTCATGTTTAGTTGGCTAATCACAGTTATTCATGATGCAAAAATGATAAAGAGTGCCACTTCGTGCTTTTTATATGGTATTTCTTTTTCTTCCTTTTAAAGGAATGGGTACTTGTTATTTGATAAGCTCCTCCCGTACACTCAATAATCATCTATGTACAATGTTTAGGATGGGTAGATAATAATGCTTGGCTTCTAGACCCTATAGAAGAGTGTTGCAAATGAAAATAAAAATAAAAATCTTATCACATTAGCAATCAGTTAGATAAGAGGAAGTTAGCTTGCTATTCCTACTGTAAGGCTTCAGATATGGCTGTTTTATAATGGTGCAGTCATAGCATGTAAAATTTTCCTCATTCGTCTTCGTTTTCTTGTGCTGAATTGTTTGCATAGGTTATATCTTCTCTTGTCTTGGTATCTACATTGGAGGTTGAAGTGCATGAATTAACTAATGTTCCATGCTATTTTAAAATCTAGTATAAAATTCAGTAGGAGTAAGTGTTATTTCATTGCAACTAAAAGGAAAACTTCATGAAAGTACGATTAAAATCAGAATGTTAGGAATCCTTTCATACATGTGGATTGTGGCCTATGAGAATTCTACAAACTGTTGGCAAAGTGAAATCATTATTCAATATCTGAATAGTTTTTTTAATGAAATTTACTACATAAATGAATAAAATACTTCATGCCTATTGATTTGATGCCTTTAGACCATTTAAATTAATTTGACGTCTAAGTTTATTTAAAATGAAACTGTTGATATTATGAATTTATGGCTCAAGTCCAACTTTATCTCTTGCACCAATTAGCAATGAATTTGATTAGGTGCTGAGTTTCTGTATTGGTCTGCTTGGTTGTCTTTGCAGGAATGTGTGAATCCTTTTGACTATTGTGATATTGTTACTTCAACAACTCACAAAAGTCTCCGAGGTCCTAGGGGAGGCATAATTTTTTATAGGAAGGGTACAAAGCCAAAGAAGAGAGGGATACTTCTCAGTCAGGGACATGAAAGTGACCAATATGATTTTGAGGAAAAGATAAATTTTGCTGTTTTTCCGTCATTGCAAGGTGGACCACACAATAACCATATTGCTGCTCTTGCCATTGCTTTGAAACAAGTTGCTACTCCTGAGTACAAGGGATACATGCAGCAGGTGAAGAAGAATGCCCAAGCCTTGGCATCTGCATTATTGAGAAGAAAATGCCGCCTGGTAACTGGGGGTACAGACAACCATCTCTTACTTTGGGATTTAAGGCCTCTGGGATTGACAGGTATTGCATGGCTGCTCCCTTTTTCCTTGCAGTGTTTTTTGAGAGTTGTCTCTTTACATTGGCTTTCTTTTTGTAAACTTATTGTGTTAGATTCTTTGATGCTACACATGATGTCATGATGCATTTCTGGCATATTTTTACTGCTACTGTTTTGGATATGTAAGCTAATAGCTCTCATGTTAATAATTTTGGCAACAAGGGCTGTGTTTCACAGATGAGATTAGTATAGCCTTGATGTTTAAGAACAAGGTCATTCTAATTTGAAATGGTACTTAAGTGATAATATATGATTTTATATGAAGGTCTCATGTGAATACATAGTTATGCTTAGTCTTTGTTATTGGTCATTGGAATTTTTATGATGTTCTTTTTTTCTTTTTTTTTTTTAAATGTGTTATGTCATATGTGTGCATCACATTCTATCATAAACAAAAATTATGTATATGTTACTATGAGCATGAAATAGCAACATTTATGTGTACAACATACTATGCTAGAAGGGTAAGGTAATTCTTGAAAAATCTATAACTGTATATTTTTGTTATATTGAACGTAGGTTACCCTGAAATGTGCTTTGACAAATACATAAAATTGCATTAATTTAATAGCAGATGCCCATGAACAGCAGGCACACAATCATGCACGTACATATATGGAAGAGTCATACAACTGCAATTTTTTTTTAGTGATCATCCCCTGGTTCTTCATGCTCAAATAATAGAAGTAATTTCCAGTGACCGTTATATTCCATTGGTTATCTAAACATGTGTGTTAAATCTTTCTTTGCCATATTTGCTATCCACAAGCTGGATCCTGATGTTGACAATATTTGTTTTGTCTCATAAGATTGGTTATTTTCTTTGTATATTAAAAATATGCCAGCTAGCATTGCATATTACGAGTCTTACAACCTTCTTGTTTTCCACTCAATATCTAGTAGCCCAGATCTTGATCTTCCATAAAATTATCCCACAAGTGACACATATCACTCTTTGGTCATCCTTGTTTTGACATGTAATAATGTTGACTGGGTATTGATGTGTTGTTTTTGGCTAGGTACGTGATGCTGTTTATTTTGCAGGTTAGTGAATTATGCTTGGATCTAGATTCTAGATGTGCCAAAGTTTTTAGTTGCCCAAACAAGCAGGTTTTGTCAATAGTAATCAGCTTGCTGCCCGAACACAGTTGCATATGTTAATGAACTTAATTGTGTATGGCCAATTGCTTAAGCATATTGCTGTTTGTTCCTTTCTATTGACTTTAGTGGGGACAGATAGTTGAATTTGGATTCTTGCATGTTATTCAAGTTTCAAGCAATCTCTAAACTACTACTTTTCTGTTTGTAGGTAAATATTATGAGAAGGTTTGTGAGATGTGTCATATTACTTTGAACAAAATTGCTATTTTTGGTGACAATGGAACTATAACTCCCGGAGGCGTTAGGATAGGTATGTGATAAGCTATTACTCTTCAAGTCTTCTATGCTTGGCATATTTGATTGACTGTACAGTTTTATGACAGCCTATTATGTTGCATGCCTCAGGTACCCCTGCCATGACATCAAGAGGCTGTCTGGAGGCTGATTTTGAGACAATGGCTGATTTTCTCTTGAGAGCTGCACAAATTGCAAACAGTGTGCAGAGAGAGCATGGGAAGTTGCAGACCGCTGTTTTGAAGGGTCTTGAGAGCAACAAGGACATTCTTGATCTCCGGGCAAGGGTTGAAAATTTTGCTATGCAGTTTGCAATGCCTGGATTTGATGTTTGAACATGATATAGTTGCTCAATTGCGAATCATTATCACACTTCTTTTAACGTGCCTGCTTGTTACAAGAGTGAGCTCTCTCGGTGTTCATATATTATGGGAGCTCTTGTCTGCATCTTATGCTCTAGTCAGGTTTTTCCTGTTATGATCCATCACAGTGTGATGCAGACAGTACATAATAGAGTGTACTGCTGTTGAGGCTTTCTTTGGTGATCAGGTATCCTGCGTAGTCGGGGGATTCACCTTGCTTGCTGATGCACTGCTTGTTGGTCATTTTAAAGGTTGGAAGAGGGATTCTTTATAAACCAACCTGAGTAAAGCATTTTTTTTGTTGAGCCTGCAGATTATAGTTAATTATATATAGCAAGGTTAGAGACCTTGAATTCTTTTGCCTACTCTTCGATGCTGAAAGCAGAGGTTATCATATTGTAGCTGCTAAGTATTACCATCTATGTAGATAATTTTCATCTCATTGGGTTAGCAATACCTTGTTCATCTCATTCAATGCACTTTCTTAAAAGAATTGGTGCAGATCAATTTGTCTCGCGGGTTAGTTGTTTAGACAGAATTCCTTCTTATCCCCACTCGCCCAAAACCTCAAAAAGAAGCATGAAAGTGCACAAGAAAGAAAGAAAACAAGAAATAAATAATAGGGGATCCAAATTGACAGCCATTAAACAAGAACGAAAATGAAAGACTATCGCGAGGGAGAGAGAAATGGGGATCCAAATTGACAGAAAACAAATTGACAACCATTAAACATTAAAGCAATAAAAATATTATTCATGACAGCAATAAAGAAAAGGAGTAGAATAAGAATACCTAGCACAGAGAATGGCCTTGAGCTAAGAAGTTACTTTCAAAGAAACCTTTAGAGGGTGTTTGGTAGGGGGAAACTTTTTAGTTTCCCAGGAATCTTGATTTGGGAAATTTTATTTTTCATGTTTGGTAGCCATTTTTTAAAAACACATTCCCAGAGGAACCATTTTTAACCAACTTTCCCACAAAAACATTCCCATGAGGGAGGTTGGGAATCTTAGTTTCCCATGACATGGGAATATTTTTTATAGGAAAAAAGATAATTATACCTTTTATTAATGAAAAAAAATACATATATACCCTTCACTTTCTCTATCATCATTTCTCACACTTTCTCTATCATCATTTCTCACACTTTCTCTCTCATCCTTTCTCACATTTTCTCTCTCATCCTCTCTTTCACTTTCTCTCTCATCCTTTTTCACTCTTTCTCTCTCATCCCCCTCTCTCACCTTTTCTCTCTCATCCCCTCTCTCACACTCTCTCTCATCCTTCCTCACACTCTCTCTCATCCTCTCTCGTATTTTCTCTCTCATCCTTCCTCACACTCTCTCTCATCCTCTCTCATATTTTCTCTCTCATTCTCATTCACACTTTCTCTCTCATCCTTCCTCACTCTCTCTCTCATCCTCTCTCACACTTTCTCTCTCATCCCCTCTCTCACACACTCTCTCTCATCCTTCCTCACTCTCTCATCCTCTCTCACTTTTTCTCTCTCATCCCCTCTTTCATCCTCAGTCTCATTTTCTCACATTTTCTCTCTCATCCCCTTTCTCACACACTCTCTCTCATCCTTCCTCACTCTCTCTCATCCCCTCTCTCACTTTCTCTCTTATCATCTCTATTTTTTAACTTAAAATAGATAGGGGTATTTTGGATAAAAATGTCAAGATTCCCAAGAAAATTATATTAGAACCAAACGTGGGAATGTTAAGAATGTTTAAGGTAAACCAAACGCATTTTTAACATTCTCAGAAAACATGATTCCCAAGAATGAAAAAAAAATCAGTATACCAAACGCCCCCTTAGTATCACCTTGAACTTTGGGGCTGGGGTTTGAATAACTGTTTCTTCAGTAATGCACGTGTATGGAAAAGGTTATTCTTCCCATCTAATTTACCCAATTAACTAATATGTTGAGAAGAAGAAAAACCAAACGTGCATGTAATTGTTGAAAAACCATGGTTTGGGTAAATTACTTTTCACTCAGTTTGGCACCGCTGCTACAGGAGATGAGACAGGGATACAATAAGTTTCATGATTCATTCACTGTGTTCATATAAAATTTCTTGCAATATTGCAGGATATCCAAATCTATTCCATCAAGTTTTGATTAAATGTCAAATTTGTGGGAACTAATCATAGGTGAGAGCAGTATGACAAAAGTAATTGATGTTGGTAAAAATAATATTGCAGGATCTGCAGTAGCTATGATTGAGAAGTTCATTTGTACTCAAATGAAGATGCCATTATATTATGCCAATAGAAGCTATGGAAAGCTACCTTGACTTGTAAGCAGATTTGGCTGTTAAGGTGTAATTGTGTCTGGAAGTAATCATCACACCAACTGGTTTGTAAGATTTGAGAAAGCAAGAGCAGCTACCCACAACTGGGATCCACTATTTTATCAAAGCTGTCCTCTATCAATTGTAGCCATGATTCAGATTTGTACATGAGTCGAATTCAACAGTAATCAACTATCATTCTCATGCAGGGTGGGAACCAGATCTGAATATATGCATTCATTCTGGTTCTGTCTCTAAAGAAACTTTTCATCTGCAAGTTTCTGGCTTCTCAAGTTTTTGCTGTTTTCCTCAGTTTGCTCACATGGGGGGTTAGTCTCTGGTAGAGACGAAAGAGTGGTTTGATTGTGTTGAAGGTGTATTCCAGAGATAAAGTTCCAAGGGTTTTGGTTTGGTACACCCTCGAGAAATTTTACATGAAAAATTATAATTGTGTGTGGACAAAAAAAAAAATCAGAATTTTTTTAATTCTTATGTAAAAGTTATAACTTTTAATGAAAAGGTTGTAAGATTTTATATAAAAAAATTATAACTATTAATAAAAAAATTATGATAATACATATCAATATAATTGATATGATTTTTTTTTTTGAGGATATATTGAAGTATTATCCAAATTCTAAATATATTAAACTAGTGTACTTATTGATGTACAAATTAACCAAGCATATTATTAATTGATACACAACTTAACTGAGCATATTCTTAATTTAAGAGAAAATTACAATTTACTTGTGATTTGGACTAATTTTATGTTTCGCCTGTATACTTTGTTCACTTATAACCTATCAGAGGTTGATTTTATTCTTCTTGACAAATACAAAATGTACTACTCTCCTCCTTCCTCTTTTCCCTGCATATCTTATCTCATTGTTCTTCGTACATTTTGAATTTTATTCACCAAAATATATTTTCAATAAAATATAAATCCTCATATATATTTTTTTAGATATTCACAGTTTATTTTGATAAAAAAATTTAAATGAAATAATGACGTATGAATCATGGATGAGAATAATGTGAAAGCACACATACAAATTGTATGTTAATTTAATAAAAGAAATCACAAATATTAAATAAATTATGAAAGAAAATAATAAGGAAGCACACATAAAAATATATATATAGATTTAGATAGATAAAGATCTGAATTCTTTAATCTTTTTACTTTATTAATCTCTTTTAATTTAAAAAAAGAAAAACAATTTTCTATTTTGAAGTCTATAATGAATTCACCACTCAAATAAGCATTGTAGAAACAAGTTTTTGCAGTGAAAACAGAGTAGGGATAGTATGATTTGAGTGCGTGAGGAAAGGAGAAATGCATTATGGCATGAGAGAATAAATGGATTGCAGAGACAGATTGATAGGAAGAAAGAGACTTGAAAGGCAGGCAGCTTCTTTCTCCTTCCTTCCTTCCTTCCCCCCTTCCTGTACAGTGCCGGAAAATAAAGTGCCTTTTGAAATTAAAAGCACCCTACGGATTCTGTCCATTGTCTTATCATCATATTTTCTTCATCATCACTGCCTACAGAATCTTCCTCACCATAATATCATTTCATCATCAATTATTTAAATTCTTCATTTTTTTTGTATATAAATGATTACTCTCTTAATTTAAGTTTTTGAAGTCTTTAACTTCTTCACTTTATAAAAAAATATATTATATTTTAATAACTCAAATTCTATTCTCACTTAAGTTGAACAAATAAGTACACTCATAAGTGAAGCTATAGTGCTAGACATAAAATATTGAAGGGCCAAAATAAATAGTCCTTAAATAAAGAGCCTTCACTTCAATAAATGATTATTTTCAGTAAAGTTTTTAAATTATTATTTTTTAGAATAATCTAAACACTAAAATATTTTTTTTATAAAATTGTATAAAAGATATCTCTTAAATTAAATATTTTCAAAAATAATAATTATTTATGTTGCTGGCGTGGTAATTTGAGAGGCAGATGGAATCTGCTAAATGTGAGAAAGTGCATGATTCATGCTCAGACTGACAAGGACGGCCAACTCAGAATGCATAACATAATGTCAACTTCCGCATAATAATATATAGGGTACCAAAAGCCTACTGGAAAGCTACTTCTCCTGTCTTCACCATCACCCTGCAATTTGGGGCGTCCTTTTCTCCCACGTTCTATCTTATTTTTTGAAAAATATAATTACATCTAAATTAAATTTATAATTATGTGAATTATACACAGATAGAATTCACTTACTTATATAAACATATATATATATATTTATCTCTTTTTTTATTAAATAAAAAATTCTTACAAATAACATAATATTTTTTCTTTTCCATGTATTAACTTATCTGAATATTTTTTAATATATTTATGTTAATGTGATCTCATAAAAATTGGATATAAGATGAATAAGACTAATGAATAAATGAGAATAATTTAAATCAAATTTTATTTAATTTATAGTGACCAAAATTAAATATATAAAGAATTTAAAATTCCACACAATATTTGAAATTATCATGTATTGAACTTTATCAAATTCAAATTACAATGTTCACAAAATCAAGATTAATTGCTTTTATGATTTGATTAAAAAAAAAAGGAGAAGGAGGCGGTACACTTTATTGGGTCATATTAATATGTCAACTTAGCAGAGAGCACAAAAATATATTTGATAGATTGTGTCATGAAAAAGTAAAGTCGAAATTAATTAATTATAATATGAATTAATGCAAATTAATGTGGCGCTGATAGTGACCCCTTATTGAAGAAGACAAGAAAGTGGGTTTATCTACAAATAATGAATCTTGGTATCCTCATTAAAGGGGATTATGTGCATCGAATCTTGATCTGAATTCAGAATTTGTCATATCTATTCCTCCCCCTTTCTTGTTCTTTAACCATTATTACATGCACCTTCATCAAATCTTTCTAGATTTTATATCTTAGCTTCTGGATTTTGTGTTCATCTTTTCTTAAGCATATAGCTTATTTGTCTACTTGATTTGGGGTAAGATGGAGTTCAAAGAATAGGTGTTTCAAATAATTAACTCTAGTATTTGATTTTTGAGTTTGACTTCAAATACAAATTAGAAGCTCAAGGGTAGATTTGTGTTCTGAAAATATTAAATTTAGACATCATCATTGTTAATTTTAAAAATTATAATTTTTTTTGTATATTTACTAAAAGAAAATAGCCAAGTTAAATAGAAAGCAAAGACAATGAAAGTGATGAAGTGGACAAGTTAGTATACTCCCATTTGATGATGAAAATATGATGCAAAACCAGATTTGGAAAGCTTGATGATCAATTTTGAACTCTTTGATCATTTCCATCAAATCCAAATATGTTGAAAGGCAAAAAAGACCATAATTATTGAAACAAAACAAGCAAAATTAAAATTCTCTTAATCATGATTAACGGCTAAATGAATATGATGAGAGTTATTAATTTTACTTCATTGCATTAGCACCGAATCTACCTACTTCAAAAGTGGACTATAATTTTAGATTTAGAATAGCTAGCTAGGCAATTAAACAGCAGAAGAAGAAGGTAAAAAGTGGTGACACGAACAATGTGAAAAAGGCAGTTTGCTATTTCATTAGGACATATATTTGTTTCCTACGTTTCTTACATTGTCTAGTAGGCACCCAACATAATCCGCTTTTTCATCCGATAATCATAATTATTTTTACTTTCTTATTTTTTCCCATGTGGGATCATATTTATTGGACTACAACCAGACTAGCCATTAATTTGCACTATTTAAAAACAAAGAGATTCAAAATTGTCATGTTACAAATTGGATTATTTCATTGTTTGGTTTGCAAAAAATTTCCTAGGAAGTATAATTTTTTAAAAAGTAGAAAATGTCTGAATTATTTGATTTGTCATTAACTTAAAAAATGAAGAAAATTATACTTTTTATAAAATATGAACCCCTTGTATAAGTTCTACTTCTTGTACTTTTAATGAAATAAAATATAAAATTATCCTTATAAAATTTAAATAATGATAAAAGTATTTTTTTAAAAATTTACGCAACATTTTGATAAAAAAGTATAATTTTTATATAGAATATTTTAATCATTTTGATAATAAGTATATAATTGAACCAAACATTATATGAAAACTTATTTTTTTTATAAAGTTCTACTTTCTTACTTTCAACTAAATAATTTTTAATATTTTTTGAGAAATTCCTTAAAAAATTTATTTTATATATGAACCAAACGATTCTTAAATTTAAATCATATAACTTAAAAGACTAATAGAAATTATCATAATAATCAATATTTGATATTCAAATAATATAATCAAATTTTAAATCTTGTGAATATAGGATTTTACAACAATAATATTTCGTATGTATGAAATAATGATGTAAAGATGTAATATGTATTACATCATTTGTTCCAAGAACAAGAACAAGAACAAAGGATGGAGAAGTGCTATTTTTGAGTGGGATATCAACCACCGTAGGAAACCAGGGAGCTTTAAATGAAAGGTAAGAGTTGTGATATTTGTTTAAGGGTTAATTGATTGAGGAAAACTTTCTATTTCGATGTCTTAACCTTGTCGGACGCTATTAACTTTGCGGAAAGGCTAGCTTAGATCTCATTGTTTTTCTTTGCCGTACAAGTTTTGTTTACAATTTACAAGCCATAAAGCTCCAATTTAAAGTCAATATCGTAGTAACATAATCATTTCTCTCATGCATTTCCATATTGCAAACCGACCACTATGCCTTTTCTTTAACATGCAATGGAACTTGCAACATTTCTTTTTTACATTTGATGAGAAAACATGATTTAGATTATAGTAAATGCTTTTTTCAGATATAATTAAGATTAATTTTATTCAATCACGACTTCAATGAAAATCTTACATAAATATTATATATTACATAAAATTTATCATAATTTGATATTACGTGATTAACCCATCATTATAATACATAATAGGTATATGTTTCTTCACTTAAATTCTCCATTCTTGTATCATTTGGCCTATTTTTCCACATTTTAACCTCATTTTTCGTTTCTAATAATTGTTGCCAGGGGCGGACCTGTACAGGGCCCAGTGGGGGCTGAAGCCCCCACTGATTTTTTTTTTTTAAAAAATTAGAAATATTATTAAGTCAGCTTCCAATTCCATTAATTTTAAGAATATGTCAAACGAAATTTCGA
>JANHAO010013302.1:0-15930 GCA_026873985.1 Saraca asoca
TGATTAATTTGGAGAAATTGATCATAAAATTAATTGGATTAATTTTATATGCCTTCAAATGGTTTGAAGGGCATTTTGAACTTTTACCAACATTTTAGGGGCCTACTGGGTCACGCATAATGGAGAACGATATGGCCAAAGTTTGGATATGTTTAATGTCCAGCGAAAATGCAATTTGGTGAAATCGCTAGGGCCGAAATGAAGTTTAATGAAACTTGTGGGGCTGTTTTGCAAAATGGAAAAATGTTTTCCTATGGCCCTAAACGACCCCATTTTGCCCTTAATGGGCTGGCCAAAAATGACGTCGTTTTAGCTTTTCCTTCTTCAATCCTTTTGGTTGAATGGTTCGGCCAGCGTGGAGAGAAGAAGAGGCCGAGAGAGGAGAAGCTCTTCCTTGGATGCATTCGACGGTGACCGAACCGGAGGAAAAGAAATCGAAAGGGGTTTCAGTATTCTCAGCTTCTTTCCCTTGCTTTGGCTGGAAAAGTTTCAGCCAAAAAGGAGAAGTGTTCTCCATGGGTTTCGGTTATGAACTGAACCTGAAAGGGAAGAAGAAGCTGGAAGAGTTCCGGTGAGTTCTTCGGTCCTTCTTAGTCCATCCAGCTCCCAAGACTTGCTAGCACAAGGAGAAGAGCTGTAGAGGCTATTTGATGGCGTTCTCCGGTGTGGATCACCGGTAGAGGCAGGACATGTGGACTGCTTGGGTGATCGGAGGATTCAACTTGTTTCACTACATTTTAAGTTGGATTAAAGGTTAGTCTTGCTTTATTTTACTCTTAATTTGATGTATTTGATACATTGAAGCCTCAATCCAACGAAATCTTTGGGAGGTTTGTTTAGCCAAGTTGTTTTCCCTTTGAAATTTTCGGCTTCTTGAATCGGGCAAACCTAACATATCATGCCTTCGTTGAGATCGTTAATTTCCAAGGCCAAGGCATTGAAATGGGCCAAATATTCCTTTAGCATTTCACATCACCCTTGCTGGAAATTCACCAAGGCCGCTAACATCTTCCAAGATGCTATGCTAGTTATAAAGTAAGTAAAAGATGCTTCAGTCAATTGCCAAAAGCTGTCAATTGACTAACTTGGTAGTATTGTAAACCAACTTAGGCCAACTTTCTTCAGCGTGGCAGAAAAGATGCAGCACATGATAGTGTCTGAGGCTTTTGACAATAATATAGATGCCTAAAATGCCTTTAGATGTTCTTGGGGATCCAATGTTTTATCTTATGGATCAATGTGGATTGGTGGCTTAAAATGGCCAGGTAAGAGAGTGACCATCACCACCACTAGGAAGGGGTGGTTGTCTTCATGGTAAAAAGAAAGCTATTTGGAGCTTTGGGTGATGTTGATAGTTGTGTTTAGTGGGTTACAAGGTTTATGAGTAAGGTTCACATGGTTTTGCATATGGTGGCAAAAATCAACCATGCTTGGTGGACCTATGGTCATAATTAGTATGGATTAAGTAATTGGATTTAGAATTGGCAGGGTTTATGGGTAAAAGAACTGGTGGTTTAATATTGGGTTAGCAAGGTTGTTCATCATAGGAAGAATGATTGTGTTTAGGATTTACTCAGGTTGTGTAGGTGCTAGGCTTGGCTAGTGGTTTTATGGCTCAAATGTGTTATGGGGAAATGCGAGCTGAGGATAGGGTACATGGGCAAAGATCAGATTTACCTCAACAAAAATAGGGCTTAAAGGTCGGGGTGATAGAGGAAGAGTGGGTTAGATTTACGCGCAACGGAGAGCTTCCAAATCTCCCTACAACTAACAAATATGCTCAGCCAATGTGGACACTCAAGCTCGACAATAATGTTATGAACTTCCTCTGCCATTTGCTCTCGACGAGGCTCATCTTGAGCTCTCTCATGATGGTGATGCTCCTCTAAAGACAAAGCATGAGTAGAACGTGAACTAGAGAGTCATGACATTTAGGTGGCTGGGAAAGTTATAGATGGCCCTAAATGAAACTCTTCTTTTGGAGAGGATCGATCGGGAGGATGAAAATATGTGAAGTAATGGTCTACACAAATAATAAAGTTAATTATACACATCGAAAGTGGTTTGTCGAGTATACTTTGACACTCAAGTTGATTTTTCAATAGAGTTTCAGTAATAGTGAAGAAAAGTATCAAAAGAGGAATATCTTGGTGCTTATATAGGCAATGATCATGTTGATTGGCTTGCTTCTAGGTTAATGATGAGCATCCATGTGTTTCTAGTGTATTAATAGCGTGAGCAAGATTTTTACTTAACAGTTGATGATGTAATCACGTTGTTTGTCTATATCCTTGATCACACAAATTGTTGTGAGATAGCTAGAGGACTGATTTGTATTGAATCTGCCTAATGACCAAGTTTGTGATGCTAGTCGATTGACTTGATGCTCTTACTTGTATGACTTAAGGCTTGGCTTTTTGGCCTCACTTAATGACTTTAGTTGCTCATGATGTTGTGATCAAGTTACTCACTTAACGACGATTGACAGTAAACCAAACAAGTCATTTTGGGTTGTGTCACCATCCCTTTTATCTTATAAAATATGCTAAACATATTGTCTTTTTTATCCTATTAAAGTGTTAAATATAAATATAAATAGATAAATGATTATCTATGGATTCATTGAATATGACACTTATTTAATAAGGTCAGTAACGACCCAACCTACAATTATCCAAATAATGTGGATAGATATGGATAAGTGATAATTAGGATAGATATGGATAGGTATATAGATATGGGTCACAATTGCCAGATCTGTTAGTATGCGTACAAATATATTAAGATTTTAATATTTCTGATTTTACTTTTAGTATTTATTTAATTTAATATAATGTTTTTATTTAAATTATTTTATTTTAAGTTTTAAATAAAAATTAAGTTGAATGGATCATAAATATATATGGATAGATCTTTAATGGCCCTTTTATTAAACGAATTTGCATTTCATTCATTTATTTAAACTATTTAATATTATAAATAAATTTACATTGACCTAAATATGGATGGATAAGATGACTTCATAAACATCCATCTATTTTGTCACCCTTAATTTAATAGATATCTTATGTCATCCTATGAATTTTTCTTTCTAATAAGAATTGTCAATCACTACACACTCATAATTTGAACCTAGGACAAAAGAAAATCTTAAGGCAACGTCAAATATCAATGCACTACTAAAGGTGTTGGCAAATTTCTCTTTTTTCTTTGTTGTTTAAGATAAATACATAAAAATTAAGGATGGTGTTAAATAACTTCAATTTTAAGAGAAAAAGGTTATATTTTTTTAGTTTATCCTAAAGCTAATTAGTATATCACGTGGTTGAGTATTCATTAGAAATAATAAAAAAATTAGAAAAAGAATAATAAATATAACTTTAGTAATCAAAGAAAAAGGAAAAAAATCTTTAAAATGATAAATAAATAAATATGTTTTAAAATTAAATGTCAAAATATCTGTCCCGATATAAAAGGCAGGATTGCAAAGATTAAATTAAATTAAAATTATTTTTCTCTTTAGCGCTGAAGGGTTTTAGGAGCTGACTCACTTGTTCTTATCACTCTTCGAAAGACGCGCGCGGTTTCATATTTTTCCTTCTCTGCTAGGGTTAGGGATTTCACTCTTTCACTGAATTCTTCTCCTCCCCTAGGTTTTCTCTGTTCCTTTATACAGAAGAATCCCCAACAATGCCGAGATACCGGAGCCGGAGTAGAAGCTACAGCCCTCGCCGCCGAAGCAGAACCCCGCCACGCGGACGCAGCAAGCGCCACGACGATGATCGTTACCGTGATAGCAGGTCTTACCGAGACCGTCGCTCCCCTGCTCCTTCTGGCCTGCTCGTTCGTAATCTCCCCCTTGATGCTAGGTTTGTTCTCCTTCCTTCTTTCCCAATCTTTTTTTGGTGAATTCTTGTCATTTGGCTTGCTGCCATTGCTTTCTGTTCTCCATCGGTGTAAATTTGTGGCTATCAAGTGTTTTAGAAAACTATGACTCTTACATAATGGATTGAGATAGGTTGGATTGATAACTGAGTCCTGCATTGAATGTTGGCAAGTCTGTTGGGGCTAATGTATATAGTGTATTGCCAATGGAGCCCGATTAATAACATGTTCTTTGCACCCTAAGTCTCGTGTATAAGTATGTCTATGGTTTATGAAAAATTGTGATATCAGGGCAAACACACAGTGGGGATTTCAGCGGCGAGATTGTAACACCGGCACTCGCATTAGATTAGTGGATCAATTTAGAGTTCAGTGAAAAATTGAGGCTGGCCTTAGGTGTCTACTTGGTCCATTTGAGCGATATAAGATACTAGCAAGGGGCACTAACAATGATAGGTCCCTTTGTGGTCAATGACGTGTGGTTCTTCCAGTCCTTTGTTTGCCATTTGATTCACTTCTGTTCCTTTAGTTTGAATGAACTGTATCTGTGAAAGAACTACAGAAATCCATTTAACCTTTTAAACTTATGTTATGCAGGCCCGAAGATCTCAGGGGCCCATTTGAGCGCTATGGTCCTGTGAAGGATGTATATCTTCCTAAGAATTACTACACTGGGTATGTTTGGTCTGTGATTATTTTTTTATACAAAAGAAGCTCTATAATATCTGCTTTGCTGTCATCTTATGTATACAATTTTACTTTGTAATGCATGTTATGTTTGGAATGAAATAGTTTTGAACCATATGGGCTAGTTGCAAAAGCATTTTCAGTTGTTGTTTCTTCGACCTAAGTGCTATGCTGGATTCCTGTTTTCACTGATCAAATGTAGTTCTTACACCTTGAAGAAGATGTAACTTCAAGGTTACTTGTATGATGGAGACTGCAGCATTGTGTTTATTTATTACTTTTTCCTCTGTTATGTTTGTGCATGTTCTTTGTGTGTGAACATCTTAAAAGCTGGAGTTTTGATTCCTCTCAAAGATATATAGTTGTACAAGCTTATTGCTCACTCACTTTCAATAATTGCTTCTTTTGACCGTAGCCCTATACTTCCATGATGCTGAAATGTTGTTGAAATAAATTTATAGTGAGCCCCGTGGATTTGGATTCGTAAAATTCCGATATGGTGAAGATGCGGCTGAAGCAATGCAACAACTCAATCATACTGTTATTGGTGGACGTGAAATAAGAATTGTTTTTGCTGAGGAAAACAGGAAAACTCCTCAAGAAATGCATAAGAATACTCGAATAAGGTGTGATGATAGTCTGTTTTGTTGGCTGTTATGCTGTCTTGCAATATTAAAACTTTTCTGTGCCGGACATTTTGATTGTTCATTGACTTTCGTTTATGTTTTCCATTTTTAGTGGTCGAAATGGAGGAGCTGGTAGAAGAAGAACTCCTTCGAGATCCCCAAGACGCCGATATCGTTGTCAGTTTAAACCATTCACATCAGTATATGAATCAGTTTCTAAATGCAATCATATTCTGTTTATTGAGATTTAAACATGATGTGAGAAGCTATCTTTTTTAAAATCATCATGGCTTATGCTTTTGCAGCTTACTCCCGGTCTCCATCAGCGACGAGGGATGATTCAAGGTTTGAATTTCATTGCTTGCATATATTTATTAGTTACACTGTGTTAATGTTTTTCTTACCTCTGATTGAGCATTATCATAATCTTTTGAGTATGTTTGTGCAGTGATGTTTCTTTTTTATGGGCCAAATTTAGTAACTATAGTACATATTGAATTTAAAAGATGCTGAAGCATTTTATTTACATTGCATTCTGTAAATGTAATGCTTATTTTTTAGCAGTAGATAGTGTTTTTGCTTTTAGCAGGAATACAATACATTCATATCATGCTTGAACCTGAGAGGTTAATTGCAAGTTAATGATATATCAAAAAGATAGTTCATTGGAAGTTGCTATAAATATAATCATAGTTGCTTAACACTGATGGAGCAATATGTGAACGGAAATGTGTTGTTTTAGTGCTTCTCCTTTTAAAGGGGGTTTCATTATGGAGGCTTTGATCTGTCTTTAATTTGAACATTTTCATTTCAGAGAATTCACTTTTGGAATTTATTGGTCTGTTGACACACTCTAATATGTGTTAAGTCTGGTTTTGTGAGGGGCATGGGTAACAGTTTACATGGATTTTTTATACTTTTATGCCTTCTTCTGTTTTGCCAATTAATCAAAATGGAACTCAGGACAAAGATACAAATCAGCTTTACATGATAGTATTATATACTAAATCTTCTTCCATGTTTGATCCATTTGTCTCTTTTCTGCATAGCTTAATTTAATCAATGTTTATTGGTTGAAGCTTTAGATCTGTATTTGCAAGGCTTGATTATCTTGAAAGGTAGTTGGTTATGTATTTCGTTTGTTAATTTGTCTTACCAGTGAAGTTTTCCATTTACCTAATAGAAATTCCACCTCATATTGGAATACATGTTGTGTTGCCTCAACCTGGGCCCTTCCTGGCATGGTTGTGTTCATGTTTTGATATGCCCATATTGATTTGAAATTATTTTGCAAAGCTGGGGTACAAAATGAATCGTGTAGATGATGATTGTACTATTTTCTTGCTGGTGAATGATAGGTTGCAGGTTTACTGCTTTTTTTCAAGAAGTTGGGGTGGCATCCAATCCTTTGATCTAGATGATCTTCCTTTGATGTGTTGAAGTAAATGATATCTGCTCAGTCTTCTTTATGCAGATATTAAAGTGAATTGGAAGATATTAAAGACTCCTGCACTAATAAAGATTAACAAGTAAAGAGGCTTAAAGTGATGCGCTACTTGCTTACATTTCTTTGAAAGACTCCATAAGTATTATCCATGTCAAATTTGCCTATTCTACCAGTTGCATGGACTTTCCTACTTTATGGCATTTGGTTTGTGATTGTGAGGCTTTGATATTGAGTGATCTGGCAAGCTTAAACATCATGAGGAATGGTTCAAATACATGGAGTACATTTTTTGTTTTCTTTATCTAATTTTTCTTTAAAGAAGATTTTATCAAGTTTACTATCTTATCTTGCATTTACTATCCAGTTTAGAAAGAATATAAAGCTTATAGTTGGCCAAAGAAAATCATCCTCAAAGAAAGGAAGCCAAAGTTTATACTGGTAGAGATATGATGACATTTTGCGAGAAAGATAAATATTTTAGAAAGTTGGGGCAAAGAGAGCTATGAAGTTACAAGATGCTGATCATCCAGTACATCATTCATAACTGTGTTTGGATTCAAGTGTCATGTATTTATCCAGGAACTCTGGAAAGGTACAGTTAAAGGTCATGTTTTGGTTGATTAAATTTTGAAGAGGAAGTAGTAAGTATTGGTTTTTACATGTACAAACAATCATTCAGATTTTGGTTTGAATTCTTGTGAGCTTATTTATCATTGAACTTTGTTGTAGTTGCATGCATTCAGTTCCTGTGTTTTATGAGATGCTTCTGGTTGGTGTTCTACTCTGATGGATATGCCTAACAAATGTGGTTCTAGCAATCTTTGTATACTCAATTTTAATATGATCACTGCTGTTGATACAGGGATCACAGGGTTAGAGATGCTTATCGTTCTCCACAACGATCTAGATCTTATTCTAGGTCTCCCTCTCCTCACGGTAGGAAGGAATACAGGAGGTCTCTAAGTCCAAGAAGGAATGGTCTGAGTCCCCATGACAGAAGGGAACATGCCCGTAGCAGATCAGAGAGTCCTAGGCTTAATGGTGGCAGTCCTTCAAGGTCTCGTTCACGATCATACAGGTGAAATTCTCCTTCAGCGTATCTACTGATTGTGTCTGAAGTACAGCATGTCAAGTAACTGTTCATTCAAATTATTATTGTCAGATTATGTCACTATGTTGATGCAGTTAGGGTAATGTTGCATAAGCACAAATTTAATACAGTGGATCAAACAAGTCATTCATGTGTTCCCTTTTGAGGCTAAACAAACACTATTAGCTAATGCATTATTAAGTGAAATTTACTGCTGCCATGTTAGTAAGTATTTGTCTTCTCAGTCGCATTGTATTTTAACCACCGATGGTCATGGGGAGACAAGGTAATTGGCTGGTACTGATATATTTTTTATACTAGGGCCTTCATTTAAGTCTTGAAATTTAAATTCCTATCCTTTTTTTTTTCCTTGGCTAACTATTATTTTGTCTGTGTAATTCTTTCTCCATTTATTTATATGGCATTACTCAGTTTTATTTACGATGTAATAGTTTCTTAAATTTCCTGTTGTCATTGTGATATGTGGGATGCAAACTGTCTGGATTGCTTAAGTTTCTAATGCTCTGCACACTAAAAGTGTAAGGTAATACATGACTGTAGTTCATGGTGATCATGCTAGACATTACTTTTTTTATAATGTAATCGTGAAGGAAATTTACTAATGTATTTTCTCTAACTTTAATGGGAGACAGTCATTGAATGAGTAAATTCCTTTTTGTACTCTGCAGCCGCTGAGCAGCCATGAAGTGTATCAATTCGAGTTGGACCTGTTTGTCACATGTATCCGAAGGAGTGAAACACTTCTGTAGCTAGACTATATTTTGGAAGGGACAAACTTAGCAAAAGTTAATGTTCATATCTTCAGTCTTTATTTAGATGACAATCCCGTCTAAAGTTTAGTTGAACTGATGTTTTGTCATTTTGGAGGAAGCTGCATTGTACTGTTTAAACAGTTGGTGGTATCCTTATTCAAAATCTCTGTTAATGAAAAAAACTTGATACTTTCTAAGTTAGTTGGGTTTTGGGGAACACCGATATTGTGATGCATGTTTCTGCAATACCTCAAACCTTTGTTTTATTGTCGAGGGGCTCCTCAACCACTTCAGACTTTTGTTTTCTACACTTAGCATCATGTCTGGTGGCACTACGAAATATTCCATGATCTATGCTATTTTAGATCTCAATAAATTAAGAGTAAAAAAAGTACTTGTTCATTAATGAGTATCCTTAACACAGAGGTAGGCCTTTGTTTCATAGAGACTGAAATATGAAACTTAGAGTGGCGTTTTACCCTTGAATCCTTGAATCATACATAAGGTTGTGTCGAAACATTGCCACGATGGTTGGTTTTCTCACCTGGCTACCGTGGGAACGAATCTATATGGTAACATTTTGGATTGAAGATTAAAAGCTTAATCCGTTAAGTTGAATATTATGGACTCTCTGTAAAATCTTAATACATTAGGCTGTCTGCATGGATGCTTCTGTAAAGATGAGAAGGGACAAAAGAGGTGAGGGCTGAGATACGGCCTGATGCCAATTCCTTAATCATAATATTGGATGCATTACAATAAACAGAAAAAGGAAAAAAAATAAAAGAAGTGAAGGAGTAGAATGCCTTTTTGGGATTGATTTTGGAATAGTAAGAGAGAGTTTTTGAGATGGGTAATTACGCAGGGAGTTGAAGCTCATTAATTGTTGGATTGATTTTGGAATAGGAAAGGGTTAAAGTATCTTTATCCTTAGGTTGTTTTTCTTAGTATTACGATATGTGTTATTTATTTAACTCACTTATTTTATAATTTCAAAAAAAGAAAAGATAATCTAACCAAGATAAAAACTTTAAATCTTCTAAAAACAAGAATTTTTCATACAATTATGCTTCGTATTGTCTACAAAAAGAATTAATTCTTGTTAATGCATAGATTGCTCTGATGACATTCCTTACAATTGAAAAAATAAAACTAAAGGAAATATATAAGATTTTGTGACATTTCCTCTGGCCTTTTACCTTCCATATCAAAAAGAAGGACGCGGATTTGCTTGAACCCTAGTCATAATTATAGGATAAACTTGTTCTTCAAGCTTAACTTTTTAAGTCCCAATTTTCAAGACTTGGACCCAGATGCCTACTCTAATCATGGTGTGCACCCAGATTCATAACACCTTGCTTAGCACCACATAAGCTTCCTTAATAATACATATGAATATGAATTGAATTATATTTAGGTTTGTTGACTTGAGCTCGTAGGTTAGTTCTATATTATGAATGGTTGAGATTCAGCATAACCTAATTAATGTATTACATGCCTAAATTTGAGCCAACTTCGTATAGGGTCGGTCCGGTTTTGTCTCAACACTTATTTTATATGTTTACTTTAGTTCTAAATGTAAGTTATGGTGTTGTTAATAATCTCATTATTTCTATATCTTATGTATCACTTTCAACATCACATCTTTTTATAAAAAAAAAAAAATTCTATGTCTTATTTCTCACTTTCAACCTCACATCTTTGTATAAAAAAATTTAATTTAATTTTGGACTTCGTATACTTTATTAGAATGCAGTATTTCCACGTTCAAATATGAGTTGAAGATTTTTTTTTTTTTTTTGCATTGTTTAATAATTTTATTATGTATGTAATTGTGAAATGGCATTGAGAAAGCTACTCATCAGCTTGGGACTGAGATTTCAAATATTTTCTTTAGTTGTTTGAATAAAATCAAGATCTTAAGTTAACGTGAGCAATCCTATTACCACTACATGGTGAGATTGGATCCTAGAACTTACTAATCAAAATACATATTTTACGATACTCCAATAATAAAATAAAAAAATAATAATTAAAAAAAAAGATATTGATATTTTGGTGAGAGTATCTATTATAATAAAGATATGTTTATTTTGTGAGAAGATATTTTTTATAAAAAATTATTTATTTATATTAAGTAGATTTTCACTTATAATTAAAAAAATCATAAATTATGATTTAAAAAAATTAAAATAAAAGATATTTTCTGTCAAATTTTAGAAAAATAAAAGAACAAATGAAAAAGGGCGGAATGGAGTCTCATCAATTTCAGACAGTCTCTTGGCACGTTCAGGACCTTGCTGCTATGATGCTATGCATTCACGTAGCATGTCCCAGGCTTGGTTTAGGCAACCTCGCGGCACACCATGAACCTCGTCCAGATCGTCTTGAGATTTGACTCAAGCACGCCGTGACATCAACAATACTTACATACTTTTGCTATATTATGTGTTTTTTCTTTTGTTTCATAAAAATAAGAAAAAAATAGTTATAATTTTTCATACGAGAAAATTTATAAAATTGATATATAAATAATAAAATTGATAAATGCATTCTTCCTATAAGGTGAAAATAAGAACATATTTTATAATTAAAATATATAAATATATTTCTCTATAACACCCTCTTCTAACTTACTTCGTATAGACAATGAGATAATTAATTATAAATATAGTTGATTTTTAAATAATTAATTATATAAAATTTATTTTATATTTAATAATATCTTTTGATAATTGATTAAATATATAAATATATAATTTATTTGATATAATGATGAGATAATTCATTATAAATATAATTATTATATATAATTCATTTTATGTTTAGTAATATCTTTTGATAATTAATTATACAGAAGAGATGTCACAAAAGTAGAGAAACAATTCACCGTAAAAAATTTCTTTATTCAGTCATTAATAATACAAAAAAAATAACAAGATAAATTAGAAAAAAAAAAAAGAGAATATGCATATGGAGTGATTGAGGCATGTTATCACTTTTTTAAGATAATTTATACCATCCTATGGAGTTTGCCGCCTTCTATAAATCTACTCAATCAACATAGTGGTTCTTGACATGTACCCCATGATACAATAGCTATAGTCACATGTTATTTAATCTTTCAATTCTTACACAAAATTAAAGATAGAGTTCCACACACTCAAACCTTTTTTACATTTTTCCTTATAAATTTGTCTCATATTTTTCTTCTATAGTTCATATGGTAAAAGTTATATCTCATGAATATTCTTTCTTACTTCTCCAAGATCATCACACATGCACAAATATATAGTATAGGCCGGAAGATCTTAATAAAAAATTTACACAATCTCATTCATTAGTCATTAAGTCATTTGGCCATTTTGCTTAAAAATACCATTTTTGCGTCTTATAACCGTTGGTCCCAAAGACATTTTCCAAATTCAAAAACATTCATTAGGTTTTGGCTTCAAAATTAATTTAAGGTCTTATAATGATTATTTTAATGCTTGAATAAAACATCTATTAACCATTAAATATGAAATATTATCATTTTTAATGTCATTTTATGGTTTGAACTTAGACTTTTTTAACTATTATAACTGCTCTAAATTATAATGGTTTCATTTTCATTATAAGAGCAAATAATAAAAAATTATCAAAATTTATAATTTTATAAAATATCTTCAACAATTCCCTATTTATATTATAAAATAAACACACATATATAAAATATGTTTTTTATTTTTATTTATTTTTATGTATTTTGGGTAGAGATGGGACCATTATACATAATGAAAGTAGTATTATGTTGAACTTTTGTCTAGTAAAAATATAAACATTGATCCATAGTCATCAGTGAGCATTCAGCCTTGAATTATGACTACTTAGGAGAAGCAATGTCTATATTATGCACACAATAAACCAAATGTAATTTTTAAACTCTTAAATTTTACACCTTTGTGGCGTTACATTTCTTCCTGATTTTATGAGTATCTTAAAAGAATAAGCCTGTATTCTTATCAGAAGAGGCATCACTTCAACATTCATAAAGATGAAATTTGTGAAGAGTGCTCCCACAATTTAACACTCCATTCTCAAGATCTACAAATTCTATTAAGAGTTTTTTGAAGAACTCACCCTCCCAATTATTGCAAGCTTGATGCACATATATCTTAGGGATGGACTCGAGTTACAAACTTTATTTTATGCATCTCACCTCTAAACTACTTTATAATTTGTTTTTCCTTTCAAGCTAACTCTTAGGATATCTAATCACTAGGTTAGATATCCTCATAGGTAGGTTATTATTTTAGACTTGCTATATGTCCTCGATGTTTATTAGATCCTTAGATTATAGTTATAAATTTTTTTTACATAATTTTCTTGTCTCAAAGGATCTAGATAAAATGACAATATATCTCAAATAAATTATTATTTTTATGTACTTTTTTTTGTGCCACTAATTTATTTGTTCAATAATTCAATTTTTTCTCATGAGAAATTCATAATTGGTGGATAATATTTTACAAATATTTTTCACCACCATATCAAATATAGTCAATTAATGAAATCACATTTCCATCAAGGGACTTACCTCATTTAATTATGTGACCCAAAATTATTTATAACCATTGTACCTTTTTGTACAATAAAAATGCTTTATAGATAACTCACAATTATCTTGGCCTCTCATGCTAAACAAATATTGTCACATAATCCATAATTTATTAACATCATTCAATCTCTCAAAGATCGTATATAAATCCCTAAATAATCATATAAATATATATATATCAATAATTTTTACAATTTTGGTCACATATCCACAATTATAACATGTGAACAATTTAGTACCAAAATGAAATATGTGAAATCATATTATTGCATATAGTACATTCTCAAAATATATTCTGCTAAAAAAGAGTTCTCATGGAACAATTATTTATATAATTTGATTTCTAAAATTCCAAATCTCAATTGTGAATTAGAGTTGTACCTCACACAAGAATTTCTCAAATTATTGTATCAAAGATCAAATAAATTAGGCATATGTGAATTCATAATTTTTTTTTTAAATAAGTCATGTTCTTTCACAAGACACATTATGAAAGTAGATTAATTGGCCAAATAACCTAATAAATTAATTTATTTTATTTTATTTTTTAGAATCTCTCTCTTTTTTTTTTCAAATATACAACCCCCACTAGATATGGGTATTAGGTCTCTTATAAAATAGTTCTCAAATTCATAAGTCACAAAAACAAAGGGCTTATTTTACAATTAAGGCACTATAAATTTTTTTTTCATGCTAAACTATACCAAACCCCTTATACTTTGAGTTACATGTATATAATTCTTTAACTTTTAAAAAGGTACATCTAATCCCCTTGTAATTTAAGTCATGGGCACTTCATCTACTTTCATCTATTTTTTTACATATGTACCTAATAAAATATGAGTATTACGTGATCATTAAGAACTATTATTTTCTTTAAAAAAATCAAAGAACTAAATCTGATTTTTAGAGAGAGAAAATGAAAATTTAAGTTTTGAAAAGAAAAATATAAAAAAACTATATTTAATTTTTTTAGAGGGAAAATGATATCTCTTAATATTTCATTTTATGTGTACCCTAGCATTCTGATATAAAAACCTTATAATTGGATTAAAATTAAAAATAATGAATTATTTTTTAGCTTTTGTAAGAAAATTAAGGTTTTTTTGTCACACAATAATTACACAAGTGTTTTATAAAGTTTATAGATGGAAAATATATGGATGTAGATAAAGTACATTCAAATTAAAGTACAAAGAGGAATGATGTACCTTTTTAAAAGTTAATAAAGATTATATGTATATCATTTAAAACTTTTGGATATATTTTAACATTTTTTTTTTAATTTTTGGATCCAACATATTCACAACGTAAAACTTTTCCTTTGTCAAACATTTGAGTTCAAAATTATTTTTTAAGTCATGCTCATAATTCTTGACAATATGATTCATAAAACACAATTTATTTTTTTTCTTCCTAAATTTATTCCTAAAAGCATCTCTCAATATATAATAATACAGTAAAAAGTTAAGTGGGAATTATTACAAATTTTTCTCATAGCATATAGACCCATAAAAATTATGCCTTATGATAAAAAATAAAAATTTCTCAAAACTATAATTCCCATTCACACTAGATATTAACAAAAAATATGCCTTGCTATTTGAATAAATATTCAAAATAATTTTGTTAATGGTATGATTTAGATACATACCTTGTTTCACAATAAAAGTGAAACTTGAATGTAGTAAGGCTTTTGTATGAGATTCACAATTTTTAGGTTGATAATATTCTTTTTCAATTCACACAATCTCCTGTTTTATTAAAGAAATTTCTTAAAATAAAATAAACATTACAAAAAATAGAGTTAACCCAAAATTAATTATTATAATAATAAAATTATTTTATGTGAAAATTGGTTCACCTCGGATGGGCATGCGAGAAGCCCAAGAGCCACAAAAGGACCGGTCGAAAGAATTGTCTAGATCGCTATGCCTTCAATTTGCGTCACGAGTGCGACCTCTCAGCTCAAACACGAGCCTGACAAAGCGAGTTCAACATCTCCTTTTTGATGATGTGCACAACCTCAGATCGTGTGATTTGGTTAACAAAGTGCTAGTAGCGACATGAAGCTCGCCAAACCGAAGACCAAGTCTTGCCTTGCTCCAACGGATAAATGGGGTCTGCCTATAGAAGACAAATCTACAGTAGCCGAAAAAAGAGATTTAGTCTGTATATTTTGTCTTGTATATTAAATACTGATGTAATAGATTTACTGCACATATAATTACCATTGTAACCTCATATCCTCTATAAATATGAGGAATGAGCCTGCTGTAGGGAGGATATGAAAAATAGGCAGAAACTCTGCCAAAATAAAGAGAGGGAGCTTGAGTGTTGTGACTTTGTAAGAACACCATTTCAATATCATGCTACCATAGACGTAGGGTCCGGTGATATCCGGATTTGGCCAAACCACGTTAAATCCTATGTCTCCTTCTCTGCTCTTCCCTTCTTCTTTGTTTATCTTCTTATTTTGTTGCATTTGAACTAGATAAAGGTCATAGATCCCGTAAGAATCCCTCCTCGTTGGCTAAAGTTTAGGCTCCCCGTACGAACCTGTTAGCCTAGCTAGCTAGATTATCTTTTATTTTGATGATAAAAATATTTTTGATCATATTATATTATGTTTATGAGCTTTAATTATTTGTTGAATATGTGCAAGTTCAAGGTTCATCAATATTCTTCAAGAGATCTACTTTAGTATTAGGTTTATTTAATTTTTATAGGATCTTTCATAAGTGAATTTTTCACAATTTAGCTCCAATTATTTTTCTTAAAATGATTTTAAAAAATGAGGTAGTTTTTAAACCACTTGAAGA
>JANHAO010013303.1:0-15921 GCA_026873985.1 Saraca asoca
TTTAGGCCCCAATTGGCATGAAACTTGAGCCCAATGGACTATCCCTTGCACCAACTCACACTCAACTAGCTATAAGTTAGTAAAACCTAGAGAAGTAGTCTACAAGAGCATAATACATGCAAAGGGAGTGGCAACAAGCAAACCAAACTACATTAGCCATCATGATTACCTTACTTCACCAACCAACAACTAGTTTCTCTTTTCCTGGGTTAAGCACTCTTGAGTGGGATTCTTTAGTTAAGTTTTAGTTCAGTTTTAGGGAGTCTTCTAGAGGGAAAGTAGAATATTTTCTTCTTCATTTTCTCTATAATTTTGTGCCTTCCATAGAAGGCTAAACTTTGTAATCAGTCCAAGGGATTGGCTGTTTGAAAATTAATGCTGAGATCCTGCTTTCACCTTGCATTCAATTATTTGTCATTTCTTCTCCTTTCCTCTCTGTGTTGCTGATGATTATGAATTAAATGGCTTCATTTGATTTGGATGATTATATGTTTATTACTTAATAATCACTTGTAGGAAGAGGATGATAGAAACTAAACAATGCATTGAGCTTTTGATGGATTGTTTGCTTGGCTGAGTTCTAGTTTCTTAGGGTGAGTTTAGCTTAATTGGATGCTTAATCTGTTTAACCTTAATCAATCAAATGCTAGATGCTTATTTAGTAGAGGACTCATTAATCATTTCAAGGCTTCTTGCTATGATTTAAGGCCAGAAAATATGATCAACAATTGGATGAACATTTAGTGATCAAAGATACATTCATCTCAAGTTTAGTTGATTCCCTTGGGTTAGTTAGTTTACTTACCATTGTTTACATTTATGCATTATTATTTTGGTGTTAGGATAGTTACTACCAACCTCCCTCATTTTTACCTCTTAATCTGATTACTATCATTAGAATGATCCAAGGGCTCAACCTGGTGTTGCCTTATACTACAAGTAGTAAATAAGGTAGCTCAGTTATAAATTTTCTAATCTTGATTGGCCTCGACAACCACATTAAGAAGTCCGGGGTGATTCTACTTTTAAGATAGTTGAATTGGCTTCTCTTTCTCCTTAGGAGACTTGTCTAACTCCTCCTCCAACCAAACCTCTTTTAGGTCCTTCTACCTCACAATCAATGAATTTTCCAAGTCTCTTAAAGATAAACCTATGATTACAATCAATAATTGAGAGGATTAATGACAAAGAGGATATTTTACCGAGTGTGTTAGAGATTGAAAACAAACTAGAATGTAAATATGATTAACTGAAAAATATCTAGGCCAATGATGTTTTAGTTGTTAAGGTAGTGGAACAATCTAGACATCATCTTGATGAAAGATTTCAAAGATGTCTAGTTCCAAATGGATTATCTTATGAAATTGATGTCATCCTTCATTTTTATTGACTTTGATGTAATTTCTTTTAGTCCAATATATATATATATATATTTTACCTTCATACTTATGAGCATTGGTAAACAATTTTTTTTTTTCATTCACTCTTTCCCTTTTTTTTTTAGTTTAAAGGAAAGTGAATACAATGTTATAAGGTATATAAATGATTTAAACTTAGGTTCTAGGTTACCAAAGTATCCTAGATAAGTATTGAGTCTAAAATAATTGATTACAAATTGAAAGAAAAGTCATTCTTTATTCCTGTCTAGCTTATAGAGTGAAAAGCAAAATTACTTTATTTTATTTTTAAGCTATTCACAATTTCTCATGTGGTCAAGAGAATTACAAAGATTTTCTTTAGCAGTTCATAGTTTATACTTATGCTAGTAGGAGTATTACATATTTTTTTAAGTTATTCATAGTTTATACTCATGCAGGCTAAAAGTATCTTGCAGTTTACCATCATATGGTTTGAAGCTAGCAAATTTAAGGATAATATTTCTTCAAGAATTTCCCATTGATGGGACCAATTTGCACACTGTCTTTGTTGACAGTCTTATAAGTGCTACTAGAATATGCCTTTTTAACCATTTGGTACAAACTCTCCTTCCATCGATAGTTGATGATTATAGATCATTAGATGCAAAAGATAGCTTCACTGACCCAAAATGTCTTAACATGAACTCTTTTGTTAAAAGTTCTAGATAAATAGGCTTAATAATATTCCAACCTTTGTTATGCTTACAACCTTTTTTCATCCAAGGCTTTTAATTCTTCTAAACTTGAGTTAGCATTTTCCTTACTTTTGATACCTTTTCGTATTGTAATCCTAAGGGATGGAATTTGACATTCCAGAGGAAGGATAGCTTCCACACCATACACCAAGGCATATGCTTCGTAGGAGTATGCTATATAGTATGATATGCCCATAAAGCTTTTCAAAATTTTCATGCCAATCTCTTTTTGGTAGAGACACAACCTTTTTTAAAAGGTTGCAAAATGTCTTGTTCAAGGCTTTAATAAGGCCATTGGCAACAACATTATACATTAAAGGCTTATGTTAGATAAATCCAAACTTTAAGCAAAGTTTATCCACGGCATTATTAAAAAAGGGTTTTCCACTATCTATAATGGCTTGTGTTAGAACCCCATACTAGTAAATAATGTGAGTTTTAAAAAGCTTCACAACAGTTTCTTTCTTTACTTCCTTAGGTGGTAGGGCTTTTGCCCACTCAAAAAAATAATCTATGGCCACCAACATGTATGAGTGACCAGTGGAGGATTTTGGAGCGATTGGGCTAGCTACATCAAGATCTTTACCGTTGAAAGGCCAAGATGCAACTGTGGGAAGTAGCGGTTTTAGAGTTTGATAGATGAAGTTGGGTGGAACTAGCATGCCTGACACCTTTTTGCAAAATTCATGGCATCTTGTACTGTGGTGTGTAAATAATATCCCATCCTCCTTAATCGAAAATGCAATGGTTCCAAATTGGCACTCTGCATATGTCAGAATAAGCCTTTTCTAATGCTTGGTTTGCTTCTTCTTCTTCTAAGTAGGGAAGAAAGACTCACTTAAATGATTGATGACATAAGATGCCTTTGAATAAGGGTGAATCTTAGAGCTTGTCGCCTTATTTTAGATCTATGGTGTGGAGACTCTGGGAAATAACCATGTTCCAAGTATTTTAGGATAGGTTTCCTCCAGTCATCTTTCCTAGCATTGGTCTCTATAATAGAATTCACTTCCATACTTTCCACTAGTAAAGGTAGAATGATCCATCTCTTTGATATGGAGATTGAGTTTACTTTATCATTAGAATAAGCTATTACTATATCAAGATTTTCTAACATATTAGCTTGTCTATTATCATGGCATGGAATATGTTTGATGGTGATATGATAGAATCAACTTGAAAGTTAAGAAGCATACTTGTGGTATAAAATTAGTACATTCTACTCACATAAGAGTTGATTAAATATTAATTTTAAATCCCTAAACACTTTGATTTAATTAATTTCCATATCCAAGGCCATCACTAAACCAATGATCAAAGCTTGAAATTCTGCCATATTATTGAAGCAGGTTTGTCTCAGGGTGAATGAGAATTGAAGGACATCTTCGATGGGTTTTAAAAAAATTATTCTAGTTTCACATTTGTTGCACCATTAAAGTATAACTTCCAAGAAGGTACAACATCTACCTAGAAAGGCTTTTCATCTAGTAAAGATTGCAGGAGTTCTTACCCACCCAAAATTAGATGTGCAACTAAAATATCTACTAAAGCTAGTCTTTTCATAACTTTGTGTGGCTTATAGACTTTATCAAATTCAAGGAAGAGTAATACCCATTAGCTAACCTATTGGATAAAATTGGTCTTGACATGAGGAATTTGATTTGGTCTGCCTTTGAAATAAGATGAATTACTTAAGCTAACATATTATGTCCGAGCTTTTTGTAGCAAAGATTAAGGCAAGACATATCTTTTCAATCAGGAGATAATTTAATTCCTCCCCAATCAATCTTTGGCTTAGGTAGTACAAGGCATTTTCCTTCCTTTGGTTATTGACCTAAGCCAATCATGTCCAAAGAGATTGCTCATGAGTTGCAATGTACAATATGAGTGGTTTGTTCAAAATTTGTGCTACCAAGACCAGTGGATGTAGAAGATATTGTTTAATGCTATCAAAATTATTTTGACAAGCTTGATCCCATTCAAAAGGAGTATCCTTTTTCGTTAACTTGTTATATGGATGTCACTTTGTGGCAAGGTTGGAAATAAACCTGTGGATGTATGCTAGCTGTCCTCATAGACTCTTCAGTTCTTGAATGTTACTCATCTTTTGATGTTGTGATGATAGACAATGAAGCTAAGAAATTTACTAGATGTAACTCTAGAGGCACACTTCAAAGGATTCATTTTGGGCTAGAACCTTTATAGACTTTCATATATCTCACAAAAATCTTGGAGGTGAACTTTTTGATGTTTGGATTTTACTACAAGATCATCCATGTAACATTTGACCTTTTTATACAGCATATCATAAAAAATCTTTTGCATATTTCTTTGATATGTTGCTATAGCATTTTTCAATCCAAAAAGCATAACTTTATAATAGTAAATACCCTTTGGAGTACAAAATGTTGTGAGTTCTTCATTTTTTAGGTCCATTCGAATATGATTATATTTGGATGATCTATCCATGAATGATAAGATTGTATGCTTTATAGTGGCATCAACCATAAGTTTAGTGATAGGCATGGGAAAGTCATCCTTTAGACAAGCTTTGTTTAAGTCTTGAAAGTCTACACAAATTTTAATCTTTTTATCCTTCTTCCTTATAGGAATCATATTGGCAATTTAAGTTGGATATTTAACTTTTAGATTGAATCCTACTTCAATGAGTTTTTTAAATTCTCTTTCAATTTGTAGAATTAACTCAGGATGGAATTGCCATTGTGGTTGCTTAATTAGATGGACCCCACTCTAATAGAAAGGTGATGGATTGTCTCTTTTGGATTAAGTTTGGGAATTTCCTTATAGGACCATACAAATACATCTTTATACTTCCTAAGTAGTTTGAATTATTTGGCCTCTTCTCCTGGACTTAGAAGAGTACTAATAAAGATTTGTTTCTATCATCTTCTATCTCTAAGTTTACCTCTTTCAAGTTATCCATTGTAACTTGTCCTATACCTCAAATGTTGAAGGTGAAAGCATTGTTTTGTCTTCCAAAGATAGCTTGTTGAAATTTAATCTAGGCATCTTTAACCATGACATGGTTTATGGAAGCAGATTCTTCTTTCGAATGGCTTAGAGTCTTTTTGTTTTTTTTCCTTTCTTTCTTCAAAGTTGATTTACATAGAAAGTGATAACTTATGAGTTCTACTGTAAGCTTCTTTTTAGTTTCTCTCTACATTTTTCACTTTTTGTGAACAAGGTTGGTTCTACCTTTTGGATCTTTGCTTCTTTTTTCCAAACTGGACCTCTACATTAATAGTGATATTCTGGAGCTTAGAAAAGATAGAAACTCTTTTTGGGAATTTGTGACATTTTGGAGTCAAAACATTTTTGTCTAATTGTTCAGACATAGAAATTCTATTCTCTCGTTCACCAAGGCATCCAAAGACAGTTTGGAGAGGTTGGACAATCACCTCACTTTGCTCATTCTTGCTATCTTCAACCTTATAGGTTTGAATCATTATGAGGTTGGAAGAAACCTTCCTTTGATCTAAGTAGGAATTGGCTTTTGGAGCTTGTAGCCTAATCCATGCCGATGAAGTTGAGGTAGCTCTCCACTTTTCTATAGTTCTTTTCATTTCTAACTATAGCATAAGATCATCCGTTGTAAGAATGGGATCTAAATTACTAAGATCTCATGGTTTACTTTGTCTATATCTAACTTTTTTGAATAGTAAATGTACTTTTAGGTCGAACCATCCTGCTGAATGTCATTCTACTTCTTCTGAGTCTTTGCAATCGATATTCTTCTGGACTGGTTGATTTGGCACTGCCAAATTTTAATAAGTTATAGGCAAGGTTAAGTTTTCTTTTAAATTGGTAGCATCTTCATAGACAATTGCTCCCTTGAAGCCTTTACTTCTACTTTTATCCTCTTTAAACTAGTTGAGGTTGAAGTTTCCATTTTGAATGTTTTTGTCATTGAGATAGGAAGTGCTTACAAGATGAATTTGTCCTTAAGATAGAACTTGGCATCAACATAGTGTGACTCTTCCATAGCAAAAGGTTTTATTTCTGTCTCTACCTTTTCTATATTTTTGCCATAACAATACTTGAAGCTGATGCCATGTGGAGTATATTACTCCTATTTCATGCATCTAAGGACAATCAAGTAGTAATTCATACGAAGTCCTGGCATCAATGACGTGGAAAAGTGTAATAACATCAAACTTTCACTCATCATTTTAAGACAAATCATCCCAAGAGCATGTTGGCCCTTTTGGTTAGGGCCTTGGATTGTGAGTTAACTTTTAGATAACTCATTTGGGGTGTTTCCAAGCCTTTTTATAGTCTATATAGGCATGATACTTACAATAGACCCACCATCAATTAAGATATACTTGATTTTGTGATCTTGGACTTTTCCATAGGCATATAATGGTTTGTTGTGTGGGTGTGAGCCAAGTAGTACATCATCTTTGGTAAAAGTTATCTTAGCCATATAATCAGCATGTTCTACTTTATTCAAAATTTTCCCTTTGAATTTGTTTGGAATTATCATTGCCTAAATAATAGATAGATAGATATCCATAGATAAATCAAGTGCTTCATTTAATCTCATATTTGAGGGAATATCTTTTAACTTCTCAATGACCTTCTCTTCATTAATTAACTAAAGACTTGTTGGATTTTAGATCACACTATTTTCATCTTTGACTTGTTCTCAAAATGTCTATTGTATAGGATGTTACACATCATTTTGGAAGGTAACCTTCTTAAAAATACTCTTATAGAATAATAGGCCTTCAGGGTTGTTGGAATATTTCCTCATTTTCAATAACGATTGCTAAGACTTTTTCTTTCTTTGATTTCTTTTCTGCCTTGGGATACCATGCTTTGCTTTTTGAATTTGACTTGCAGAGGTTTGATTTTTTTGACTTGATTGAAGGGGTAGTGTCTTTGGTGATCAACACCTCCGAGACTTAACAACCATCCATCTTTCATCATCTTCTATAATAGAAGAAAGGTATTCCCCTTCTTTTGTATTAGAAAATAATGTTTGTGGACTTTATCATGCTTAGTTCCAGAAGATAATGCCCCTCAGATATTATATGGTTTAAAAGAAACAATTCATGTTAACTTTAGTTGTCTTTTCTTCTTACTCACAAAAGTTCACTAATCATCCCCTATCTCATCTTTTGACTCCAATGATGATTCCCAAATTTGCAGTTCATCCATCATTATCTCATAGAGAGATGAACCATATGGGATTGCCCTATTAGGCATTCCCAAATATGCATAGGTTGTGGTTGTTTCACCATCCGCTTGGAATTCCACAGGATTTACACCTTTTGGAAGAAGAGCAGTGGTATAATTTGACTAATAAGATGATGCCTCCACTTTAAGAATTGAAAAGTTAGGAGGGTAAAACACCCTTTCCTTCTTGGAAGATGTCTTAACATCTGATGAAACCAGAATGGGTCCAACGATCCAAAGTTGATCATAACAACATTGATTAAAGCCACACTTTCTCTGAAATTGAGCTTTACCTTTCTGTCCCTTTACAGCTTTAAGATTATGTATTTAAGAATTAAATATTTCTTGACTAGATGACTAACTATCTTATGGTATCTGCAATACTTGGATGGTTAATTTTACCCATATCCTCTGAATGTTTAATGGTCAAAAGCTTAATCATATTTTGTTCCAGTAACTAACCAAGCATGTTAGAACTTCTAAGTTATAGAATGGATATTCATTTTCTTTTATTTGCTTCAAGGTAAGTTTAACCTTGTCTTGGTTTTTATTTTTGAATGTTTTGAATTCAATATTTAACTTATTTTTGGAAGGTTTAGTGGAAATTTTAGCTGAAGTTATAATAATGATCACGGTCTCCTTTGTGTTTAGGGATTTTCCATCTTTCTTCATGTTTTTCTTTGAATCTTTTCTTTCCATGAGGGTTCTAAGGTAGATAACTTCCGATCCTTGTGACTTACATTTCTAGGTCATGAGCCTTGGCCTCTAACTCCTCAAAGAAACATGGCATATTTCCTTTAAGGCTATAAAGCAATCCCCACTACATGTTTTGAACAAATGCCGATGGAGGATGCTTTGCCGATTGGTTTTTTAAAGCCTAAGATGATATTTCTCCAACATCTAATATAATCTATGACAACCTCATATTTCCTTTATTTTGTTACAGTTAATTCTACAAGACCAATCGTATGACCAGTGATAGAAAAATGTTTAAGGAATTGTTGTTCCAACTGGTCTTAATTGTCTACTAAACTTGTTGAAAGATTAGTGTCCCAATCAAAGCTAGAATCTTTAAGGGATCAGACAAATTGCTTTACCCTCAAATCCCCATAAGTTCTAGTATTGTTGCACGTTTCAATAAAAGGAGTGACATGCTGCCTTGGATTTTTTTCCCTTTAAATTGTTGAAATTTTGGAGGTTGGTATCCTTGTGGAATATTGATCTTATCAATCTTCCAAGAATATAGTTTCATATAAACTAAAAAAGATTGTGGTGAGCCTCCATATTAGGCTCAAATTATGTCTACAATCATGTGTTGAAGTTGCTAGATGGACAATGAACCCACAAAGATTTTGTTAGAATCTTGGAAGACATCTTAAATAATGTTTTGGTCCTATTGCTTCTTCTTTTTTTTTTGTTTTTGTTACAAGGACTTAAGGTCATCCTTCTTAAGAGGAGTTTTATGTCCCTTGAAGAAAGAATAATTTTTTAGGAGTTTTTATGGTCTTTGGAGCCAAAAGAGTCTCCATTGTAAGTAACTTGTTGCTTAAATTGAGTTACAAGGGCCTCAATTTATTTGTCCTTTTTTTCGAGAACCTTTTTTTAATTTTTCAATGGTTTCAGCCATTTCTTTGAAATAGTTGTTTGTACACTTGGCTTCTATGCTCATGATTGGCTCAAAGTCTTCTAATTCATTAGAGGTGTAATCAGCCTAACTTTTCTTTAGGGACTTGGAAGTAGTTTGTCACTCAGCACTTGAGTTTAATGTTGAGAATGACATGTCACTTCCCACCTTTATGAATGAAGGAAATTGATTATTGCTTCTCTTTGAAGCAAGACCTTCTTTTTTCGATGGTAGGAAAACTTTGCCAAATAAGGCACCTTTGTAGTTTTTCAAGTCTTGCTCTTTGATCAGGTAGCAAATGGAGTTCCGCCTTCAGCATTGTTTGGATTTTCTATGAACACACACTTGTTTTCCACGGCTAAAATTTCATGATTTGAATTTGAGATTTGGACTTTAATTTAATGTTTGGCCTTTCTCTTTGATAGATCTTATGAATTGAATTATAAACATATATATACCTAAGATACAATAGCTATGTTAGGGAATAGCTTGGTGCACCTTGTAGAGGATTATGATAATAAGGACTAAGGGTATGGTGCAGGTATGATACAAATGTATATAGTGAAAGTACCATACCATGTTATTCCTATCTTGAAAGTGTTAGTGTGTGCATGTTTATATATGTATGTATGTATGCATGCATGCATGTGGGTAGGACAAGTAGGTAAAATGAAAGTATGGTGAAGAAATCATACTAGTATAATGTAAAGTATGTTAAAAAGTATCATACTTGTGCTGAAATGTATGATGAAGGTATCCTTACTATCCCAATACTACCTATCTTGTATGCATAAATGTATGGATAAATATATAATATGCTATATGTATAGATATGTATTAATTATTACTTGATAGATGAAAACAATATATGTTGTATCTATTTTCTTTGTGTAACTTATGATTTGTATGATTATTATGGATTGGGTGTGCCAGTGTTGCTATAAACCCTAGCACTTAATATAGTTCAAGAAGTTGTCCATGTATGATTAGAGTGGATAGAATTCCTAGTTTCAATCAATATAGGAAAGAATATGCTAGAAATAGAATGTAACAAATAATAGTATGTATGTATGTGTTATATTTCCTTGTATGGTAAAATGTTTTCCACTCAAAGATTTGGGGATAGAAACTTTCTCTCATTGAGTGGTTGAACTCATTCGTCCTTTTGTATTTTACAAAGTTAGATGCTTCAACCACCTTAGTTAACGGAGGGCTATCAATTGCCACCTAGAGGAAGAAGCTTCAATATGCAAATTATTTATACAATTAGTGGTGCCATGGTGCTAACCTAGCCAACCCATTTTCTTTTCTAATAGTTTTCAACTTTTGTTTTAATTTAAATATTTTAGAATTTTATTTTATTATTATTATTATTATTTTATTTCAATTTTAAACTTAAGTGTGCATGATTTTTTTTTTCATTTCTTGAAAGATGAGTTTATTTATTAATTTATGGAACTTATTTGAATGAAATGTTTTCAGTTGTCTAAGTTTTAAGGTGATGAGCTCATGATCCTTGGATTACCATTAGGTAACCCAAGCCAATTATATTTCTAAAAATGGAGTTTTGATAGTCGGGAATCTAGTCTTGATAGAGGAATTCAAAGGGATGTTATATATGAGAGACCTAATGGTTTATATTATGTATTCATGGTGTGGTGTTGGGATCTCATAACCAATGTGGACAGCATAATGTTGGAACCATGCAGCCTCTTTATTCCCGCATTAAAAGAGTTAGTTTGAGAACATGTATATTATGCTATGGATATACTATGTGTGTTATGCTATGGATGAGCTATATATAAGTTATATTATGGACAAGTTATGTATGTTATCCTATGGATAAGATATATATGTTAAAATATAGGTAAAACGTCACTAAAAAATTTGTCATTTAGTGACAGAAAAGTTCGATGAATTTTGATCTATTTGTAAAATTTGACAAAAATTTTCAATTCATTACAAAAATATCTAGGTACATTTGTTGACAAATACAACCACCAATTAATTTTTTATGAAGATGACTAGTTACTTATATGATTCCACTGTTATAATTATGCCAATAGTTCCATTGTTACTTTCGTCATTAAATTAGAAAATTTATGTCATTTCGTCGCTATAGGGAACATTTTAAGCCAATCCGTGGCTAATTTAGAATTTTTAGACCGTTGCCAAGTCTGTTGCTAACTGAAAATATTTAGGCCATTCTGTTATTAAATCCACGCTAACTGAAAATTTTTTAAGCCATTCCGTCACACTGGAATTTTTTAGACCATTCCATCTCTAACTTGGAGATATGACTTCTATTTTGATTCTATTTATTAGTACCCATTCCATTTAACCTGCAAAAAGATTATGACTTGCGTATAAAATACATACTACCATCACATATTTTGAAATTGAATTTTTATATATCTATTGAAAACAAATCAAATAATTATCAAAACTTCATAAAATATGAAGTTTTAATGTAAAATTGCACATGGCATAATCTTAAATCTACTCAAACCTATCATCCTCATCCCTCATCGCCTCACCATTGTTCTAATCAGGCTGCGGTGACGGCTGCTGCTGGTTCAGAAAGTCATGAATGTCTGAAACCCCTTGCTGGTGAACAAAGCTTGCGAGTGTTGGTTATATGATTAATTTGTTTCTGTTGGGTGCCGAGCTGCTCTTTTTGGGTGCAAAATTCATGTGTTATGGGAAGTGTGCTCTTCTCTTGCATGTGCCAACTCCTATTGCAGCTGTTTGTATGCTGGCTATGAAGACGAGGTTGCAGTACTAGTGGAGCCATTGGTGATAGAAAGGGCCTCTAGACCCATCACATAGACACGACCTTTCTTTCTTCCTTCTGTCGCTTCTAGCCAGATGGCCTTCTCATCTAGTTGGTCACTTCCGTCTTTGCCAGTTGCTGAAGACCGAGAGCATATTTCTTCTACCATCTTACTGTAGCCGGTCTACAAGTGAACATATTATGTTAGAGCATAATTAAAACGAACATGATGGCAATAGCTAAAGTAGGAGCAATTGCAAAACTCTTTTTTGCCCTGTCTTCAATGAATTCATTTGTTCCTTTCTTCATGTGGGTACACTTGATAGCTCACCACAAGTCGAAGGGTGCCTCAGTGGTGTTGTCTCCATTTAATAGTAACATCACTTAAGTTAATTCAATAAAAAAAATGAGAAGATCTAGAAAATCAAATTTTCAATTACTTAACAATTTTCTCTTATGTCTAGACATCAAAACAGACCTAGCAGTGTGTAAAAAGCCACCTATAGAAAGAAGCCCCATTTTTTTTTTTCAATTTTTTGTTGATCTCCTACTTCTTCTTGAAGTCCTCCTAGCACCATTCATCCAATAGACACTTGAACACTTACCGGGCATCCAATTAGGCTTATTTGGTACAAGCTTTCTGGTACGGTCCATTATGCCGTTGCAATTACAGTTCGCCTTTTGTTCATAGTTCCTTTTGATTTGAAAATTCAACTCATGCTTTTCCTTTTAAATGGCATACGATCATTCCAAAGTATGTTTTTACGTGTTCAAGTTATGAAAATCATTTTTAGAGCTAAGTATATTGCTAAAATACTCTTCTACCAAGAGGTAAATCAATGACCCCGCAGTGTATCCAAACAACTTTTATATGTGGACAATACCTCATCTAACTTTGCTGGCATACACCTAGTAATGTCCCTAATCGGGGTGCAACAATTAAACTACAACACGAATGAAATTTGAAATTCATAATTGGATGAATTTGAGCATATAATAATATTATATAATGTAAAAATTTGGCAAAATAGGCAAATGCTTGCTATTTATTTTTCGTGAACCCACATACTTTACAAATAATAATATAATACACACACACATATATTAACTATTATATGTATATACATCAATAATTATATAAATATCTATATGTATTATATAAAAAAATATAAATAAATTACTTATAAACTATTTAAATAAGTAATCGAAATATATATATATTTACTTTAAATATGACATTTTTATAACATAATAATGACTATATATAAGTATATTAATTTTCATTTTATTGATGGATTTTGAAATTTTTTTGAACATATTATTTCTTTCTTTACATATCCTTCGCAAAGATGGAAATATTTTGGACGAATAGTTCCGTCATATTTAGAGACAAATGTAGCAATAAATATGTACGTGTCGATGTTGAATTTGTTGGTAAAGTTGAGGCATATTATAATGTACATTTTTTGCATTATGGTGACGAGAATTTTGTACTAACACAGTAAAATCCTATTGCTAAATGTTGAAATTCTTGTAACGATGTATGCTATTATATGGATATAACATGTAAGTTATGTTGTGGACCAGTTATGTGTTTTATGCTATGGTCAAGATTTTTATGTTATGCCATAGCTTAGACTTGTTTTTTGAACTGTGTGATAGTGTTATTATTATATTCACATATGCTATTATTTTCTTTTCCACGTTGAACTTTGATCTTTCCTATCTCAGCAGCTAAGTATATGGAAGAAGTTTTGACAAATTCTAAAGGTGGGTACATTAATAGGGATATTTTTGGAGCAGATGATTTTATAACCTCTCCTGAAGTGGGCTAGAGGTTTGAAAAGGCATACTAGCCACTGAATTGTCTGTTTCTGATTTCCCATGGATCATGAACTAGTTGAATTGCATTATTTTTGCATTTATTGCTGAAGTTTGTTGATGACGGAAAGATTCCCATGACTTGTTTGCCTAAGTGCAGATGATTCATGTCTGAGTGATGTGTCTATGGGAACAAATGGACAACCACAGGGTAAATCTAGTTGGGTTATGAGTTATGACCGGGATGAAGAATTCTGATATCTGATCTATGACTTCGTGTATGAAACATCAATCTTTTCATAGCTTTTTTCCTTTTCCTACTGCAAATTAAAGCCTATATAATACTTAGCAAATAAATATATAGAAAGAGACATTTCCAACATTATGATATTAGAATCATAGCTTCTTATATCTTGCTTCAAAATTCAAGAAATTTATAGTCAATTCTTGTACACTTTTAAGTGTAGTCCGGCACTTTAGAAGCTTCAGCACTAGAACTTGAAATGTGTTGATCAAAATAATACGGTTGAAACTACTGATGAAAGAACTGTAAGCTCCATGTTTGGAACTTCAGTATCATGGCATGCTTCGTTGGGCATTTTCCTTCCAGATGTATGTATAGCTTTTTCAATTAAAACAGGCTTTTGGACACAATTGTGTTAGTCGTTGGCATTGTATCTTCTTCTTTGTCTTTTATTTATAAAATACTTTGAGATAACTTGGAATATATTTTAATTTGACACAGCCTAAAATAATCAGTCCCTAATCATTCAACCAATGGTTGATTGGCCGATGTTAAGTGGAGTCAGTATTGGGCACAGGTTGCCTCCTGTCGATCGGCTACCTTTTTGGTCAAGCAACCTATGATGGGTCAGATGAAAATTGTGCGAACCAATCGTATTAACAAATAGAAGATAACAAATATGATCAGATTGGTATAAATCATGTGACAATACCAACTGCCTAGCGAGATTCCCCAAGCATCTCCAGTGCATTGAAGACACGTAGTCACACACCATTTGTCCAGAAGCAAGCCAATTGGTGAGCTCAATGCCTATATATATCATCTGGTACTGACTCTTTCGGGCATCTTGCTTGCACTAATCAAAACTTTGCTCAAACCTAAGCATTGCAGTATTCTCGATGGACCACTTCTGTCATGTACAATTAACTTTTTTGTGCTCACAGGTCACCATTCAGCCAGATCTCTTCCTACTATTCAGCCGCAACACTTGATGAAGTTTCATTTGGGACCGTCTGTGCCTTTCCTAGCCACTGATAACAAAATATTTTACTTATTTAATTGTCCTCTCACTAAGCTTTGCAAGTCTAAAATTGACTTATTTCGGCTGTGTTATTATATATTTATGGTGTGGTGTCAATTGGCATCATTAGAGAAAATTTTGCAGAATTTGGCCTTTTGAGTAGTTTCTGTATTTTGATTGTAACTTGAGCTACAATTGTCCAATTAATGTGATTCGTATCTTGTAGGAAAGATAAGACATAGATCTACAACTTTCATGAATATCTCCAAGGCTAAATATCACAATTGTGTATCTAAAATCGGAGCTCAATCCAAAACTAGAATGTTGTCTTAGACTGTCTCGTGTAGCCCGACCTCTAAGCACTCATCAGGCAATATCTGGAGTTATAGAAGTCCAAATGAGGTCAAACTAAGCCCAAATGGAAGTTAAGACAAATGCTACAATTTTCATGAAGACTTATAGGCCTGAATCCATCATTTTGTGCGTGAAAATGGAGCTGCAAAATAGGGGCAGATTACTGATGAGATGGGCCTCTGTAGAATTGGATTTTTAGGCCCCAATTGGCAAGAAACTAGAGCCCAATGACCATCCCTTGCATCAGATCCACACTCAACTAGCTGGAAGTCATTAAGTCAGTAAAAAATCAAAGAAGTAGTCTGCAATGGCATAGTACATGCAAAGGGAGTGGCAGCAAGCAAACCAGACTACACCAGCCCATCATGATGGCCCTACTCAACTAACCAGTAGCTAGCTTCTCTTTTTCTGGGGTTAAGCATTCTTCAGCTGGAGTTTTTTAGAAAAGTTTTTTTTAGTAGAGTTTTAAGGAGTTTTAGAGAGTAGCAGTAGCATGTTTTTCTTCTTCTTTTCCCTGTAATTTTGTATCTCCCATGGAACGCTAAACTTTGTAATCAATCTAAGGGATTAGCTACTTGAAAATTAATGTTAAGTTCCTGCTTTCACCTTGCATTCAATTGTTTGTCATTTCTTCTCCTTTCCTTTCTATTTTATTTAGAATTCTGAATTGAATGACTTCATTTAATTTAGATGTTAATATGATTATTGCTTAATAATCACTTGTAGAAAGAGGATGGTAGAAACTAAGTAATGCATTAAGCTTTTGATG
>JANHAO010013304.1:0-15929 GCA_026873985.1 Saraca asoca
TTTATATCCAAATGCACAGAATGTATAGTCCAGGATGCACTAGAACTCAATCAAATTAGTCTAGGGCACCCATCCAGACTAACAAATATTCGGTATGCGGCTTGGTCTGGGGGAGGGATAAGGATAGGTTGTTGAATATATAAATATTCAGCATGCGGATTGGTCTGGGATAATCATGTTGTGATTGCCATTAGGAATTTTCCTTGGATTCCATATGAGTGTATGATTAAATGCATATCAAATCCTCTTTTATTTTGTTATGTATATATTTATATTTATATTTATATACATGATTTTTAAGGGGTTATTTACTCACTGAGTTTCAATGAAACTCACTTCTCTCTTTTTCATGTTTTTCAGACTCAGAAGAGATTCCTTTAGTTACTCGACACCTTCTTGGTTCCGGATCTGCTCACCGATCGAGTAGATCACGTCCTGTGGAGATTGAATGAATATGAATGGTGTAAAATACTTGACAGTTGGTAGGATTGTATATACATGTATTGTATATGATTGTTGGATGTCTAGTAGGATGCAAATTGTATAGTCTAAGCCACTATATATTATTACATTGTTACATAGGTTATGATGGGCGTGTAGCCCTTATGCTGTTATATAGGCCTTATGGCCAAGTGTTCGAAAAATAGAGGAAATTCTGTCAAATTTTTGTTGAAATTTAATGTTTTTCATCATGAATTGACAAAATAGTGAGTTATTAGTTTGTTAATTGCATTGTAAGGCTTGTAGGGGATTTCCTGATGGTAACATTCTACGCCGATCACGTTTCGTGAATTGGGGCGTAACACTCATCAAACAAAATAATTTTAAAAAATATTCTAATTTTGTCTAAGTTGTTTATCACTTAAATATAAATATAAATTGTATAAAAGTTTTATATCAATACTCATCAAACCCTCGACTTGGAATGAGTAAAATCAGAAGATAAGTGAGTGTTTGGAAGGCAGCGATCATCCCTGGTTTTGAAGCAAACGAAGAAGCAATCCATAGCTTGGAAGAAAACTCTAAAGAGAAATCGGAGTACAAATATAAAGATAAAACCTAATTCATGCTTTAGTGATGACCATATATTTCTCTTAAATCCCTTTTAGTTATTTTTTATTTTTTCAATTGCAAAAATGAGAAGAGCATGATTGAGCAATGTGAAAAGATTTGAACTACCTTTAAGGAGCAAATCATATATCCTTTATAGCAATATTTTACAAGGGTGGGTATGATTTTAGAAGGAAAATTTATATGCATTTATTCCAATTGAGTCCAATAATACTTCAACCTAACCAAAAAAGCATGAAACTTGTTCCATTTAAACAGCCATCTATCTTAATTGAAAACAAAATCTAATAATTTAATAACATGAGAAGATGTCAAGTCATAAAGATTATTGATTATACCTTAATTAATTCAATTAGATAAATTAGTAGTTGAATGAAATGACATTATAATTAATAAATTAAATATATTTACTTGAATTATGTATAAAAATAATTAACATATAAAATAATTTGTAAATTTAAGTTTGTAATACATAAGAACTTATAAATATAACAAATATAAATTATTATAAGTTCTATAAGAAACTAAAAATTAAAAAAAATATTATAATTATGAGCTATTTATTTAATATATTTTAGAAAATTTATTTTATTATTAAAAAATATAAAAGGAACAACTCAATTTGAAGATAAGTTATAAAAAAAAAATAAGTCAATCCATTTTTTAAAATTAATTTCGTTTCATCAGGTTTGATCTAATCCAATTTTATTTGGTTCTATTTGATTTTATCACAAAAATTGTTTTATAATTAAACCAAGTTATTTTATATATATATATATATATATATATATATGAGTTCGACTGATTAGTCCAATCTAATTCTGTAAAGATTGATAGAGCCCCATTTTTTAAAGCTGAGCCAAAGTGAACAAAATCCACGGAGATTCTATTCTTTGATAACAACACCAGCATCACCTGCAAAACAAGCAATCAGAGAAGACATATTTCTTGCACATGTCTATCTCATACAATGAGAGATATGTGAAACTTACAACCCAAGATCTTACACCACTTTACATGTATTAGAACAACATAAGAGTAAAATATGTGTGTAGTTAACATAAATTTATTCTAATCATTGTTTAAAATCTTGTCTGAATCGACTAATTAGCCTGATTGATATGTGACTCAATTAGACACATAGGTCAAATGATATCACAAAATCGAATTGTAAATTAATCAAATTTGACTTGATCAAATCCAGTCAATCTAGTACACTCGATCAACATCATTTTTTTTACCAAATGACATGAGTAAGGATCGAGCAAGGGAACATTTGAAGAAGGATATTCACCTTACTACATGGCAAAGCATCCATGTATTCCCAGGAATATTTATATATTTTAATAAATGATTATTTTTTCTACAACATTCCTACTATATATTGTATTTCATTTTACAATATAACATATCTGGCTACAAAAAGCATTCAATTAGTTATGTATCAATAGTATAACAAAAATACTTGCATGTATAAAAAATCCCAAATTCAGCGGGGTATATCACTATATCATAAACTATTCTATTAAATCAATTCTTTTATCATAATACTTATAAAAAATTTAGTGATATTTATACCTAATGAAATTTAAATAATCAAAATTTATATAATAATATGTTATTCGATTAGACCACCGATCTAATCGGTTTAACCTTGATTCATTGGCTTTGTTGAGTCATAATCCGGTCAGGTTTTAAAATACTAATTCCAATGATTTTAGTAAATGTCACAAACAAATCTATTAGTTTCAATTTTAGGAGCTTTTATTTATAGGCAACACTTCCATGCTTTAGAAATTTTTTGGACATTGTTAATGTGTGAATTCAGTCAACCCAAGTTCAATAATTCTAAACTGCATATCGATTGTGTAAAAGAGAGGGAGACAGAGAGAGAAAGAGAGGAAGAATAGGGAGACACCAGGAATTTTTAACGTGATTTGGCTAAAATCAATTGACCCTTACGTCCACAATTATTTAGTTCTCAATTTACTTTGCTAAGTATTTGTGTTTGTGATGGTTTTTTCATCCCCCTTATATAATGATTTTATCCCCTATTTATAGTTGCTGGGGTGTACAATCTTAACGTATTCCAAAGAAGAAAAAATAATAAATTAATTACAAGTTGATTCCTGCAAGTTGGTATCTGTAAGTTAATTCATGCAAGTTGGTCCCTCCTCGGGTTTAACCACAATGAGCATGTTTCGATCTGCAGGCTAGGCCTAACAACCTGAGGTTGCTGCTAACCTTTAACCAGTGATTTGAGCTCGTATTTGACTACTTGATGCCTTGCTTCAGCGATCTCAACCCCAGTTGAGCTGGGCTTGTTTGTTGGGCTTTTACCAACCCATTTGCCTGGTTCCAAAAATATACATAATATTAGCCCCTACCCCTCATTGTAATCTACAGATTGAGAGCTATGGTTTGCTAGTAAAAACTTGAAACTACAATCTACAATGCTGTTGTTCAGACTTGTGTCCATCGTTTTATCTGTACCATCCCATATCATTATTACCGCATTTAATGTGCATTTTCCCATAGTCGTTAATCGTGGTGATGGCTAAGTTTCTTTTTTGCTGGACCATTAGATTTAGGGGCAATTGATCAGTTTTCACATCGATTGATGAGGTTAGGAGACTTATATAAGGTGAGAAAAGCCCTTTTTCTTATTTCTGAGGGTTTAAAGATTTGATGGCCTCATTGGTTGAGCCCCCCATATTTGTAATGGTCTAGGTCTTAGGTGTGATGATTCGAGGCGTGTATGACCTGTTGCATAAGAAACTCTCTATTATTCTACTGCAGACAATTCTTCTATGAGAATCCTAGGAAGTTTGGTACAAATCTTGGGTTTTTTTCCCTATGGTGATGCTGATGAGTTTAGTTCTTTCACTTTGATTCTTTTGTTTCCTTGTAAAGTAACTGAACCGTTTGGTTTCTCAGAATGCACTGGGGACAATAAAGATGAGGAATGAGCTGTTAACTTAGGAGGAGGATAAGAAGAAGCTTGGGAGTAGCTTGGCCGAAGACTAAATGATGGATAACTTGCTTGCCTTATATGTTGATCCTCCAGCCCACAGGAGTTCAACTCCCAAAAGCCAGCCTTCCTTTTAGGACATGATAGCTGTAGACTTATTTTGATCTTGTATTTTTTGAATTGTCACATGTATAGTCACCTTATTGACTGAGGTTTTTAATGAATTTTTAATAATTTTTTTTTTGCTTTTCCAAGTTTGCACCAAACTGGATGTGTAGTAGGTTGCAAAAGATAATGAGTAGATTCCAACAAATCATAGCTTAATAAATATTAGTCAAGTTGAATGACCAATTGGTCACATTAATGCATCTTAACTTGCAAACCATGACAATGCATATTTGTCAAGTTGAATACCCTAGTAGGTCACATGGATGCTGCACCTCAGCTAGCATGAGTTGAGTGCCCAAGTAGGTCGTATGAAAGCTATACCTCAACTAGCTTGAGTAGAGTGCCTAGGTAGGTCATATGAAAGCTGCACCTTAGCTAGCATGCCATGATAATGTATATTCATCAAGTCAACCATGACAATGTATATTCGTCAAGCAAGATGATGTATATTTGTTAGGTCAACCATTATAACGTATATTCATCAAGTTGAATGCGCTTCCAGACTAGGAGGGCAAGTAGATGTTTAGCATTCCAGCTTGTGAAAATTTAGCTCCATTCATAAGTAATAAGCCCTATTTCCCAAGTCTTTCTTGATGAGATATAGGCTTTCTAGTGTCTCACTGTTGGCCTTGTAAGCTCTGAGAAGAATGAAGCACAGTATGAGATTACCCAGTTATGAGTTCAAATTTGGACCTTTTTGAATAATGTTTTACTGAAAACTTATCAAAAAGTAATGAACAGAGACATAAAAATTTGAAGAAATAATATTACAAGATTAGAGGGGTGAGCTAAAAGTTATTGAAAATATGGGCATAGATGTTCAACATTCCAAACTCATGGAAGGTCGTTGATTTCTGGCCTTTTTTATGGCATGATTATCAGAGCCATCCTTCTGACACCCCTTACCATTTTTGCCATTACTCTTCCTTTTGTTCCAGTTAGAGTTACTCGCCTCATCCTTCTGATCGGACTTCCTTGGGCCAAAAGTTTCTTCCCACCTTATTTCGTTTGTAGTTTGTTCATAAAACTCACCTAAATTCCTCACTAGAGACTTGTACATGCTTTTATATAGCTTACCATCCTTGTGAAGTCCTATTAAGATTGTTGTCAGGATGCTTTCATCTGAGGGACTTTCCACGTTGTTAACTTCATGCTTAAAATGGGTGACATAGTCTTTCAGTGACTCATTCTTCCATTGAAAGACCATTATGAGGTGGCAGAATAGTGCAAGCTACCTTCTCAATGCTCTATACTGATTGATGAATCTTTTTTGGCATTCTTCCCAACTGTGAATGTTGTGAGCTAGGAGACTCATGAGCCATATGTGGGGTATGTCTCCAAGAGTGGCTAGGAAGATACAACACTTGTGGGATCGTGGGAATATATCCAGGTGGTCATATGGGTCACTATCCCCATTGTGTTGTGGGATCATGGGAATTTTAAATTTGCAAGGGAGAAGCTCTGTCTCGATTTCTCTAGTGAATGGTGTCCTCCCCTCATAGCGATCTCAAGAGTCCTAAGTTTGAGTGTATTTTTCTAACTGTTGTAATCTTTGAAGTACCTATTTTACCATCTAGTTTTGTACTCCAGATTAGTGGTTGGAAGATCATTGGCACCTTTTATTTCTGTGGTCATGGGAGTAGTGAGCTAAGCTTCTATGCCTTTTTTTACATACACTTTTAATTGGTTCTATTCGAGCCTTTAGTTCAACGTGATCTCTCATGTCATTGATTTTCATTATCTTTGCGAGCTCAACGAACCTCCGATCTTGTCCATAAGTCGAAAGAGTGACCTGAATCAGCATGCTAAAGTACTCTGATCGACCTCTCCTTTTGAACCCTTTTTTATGGCTGCTGGAGTGTTTCTCTGGGTGTAGCGACCTCAACTTGCCTTTGCGCGCCTAGGTTTTGTGCCTAAGTCAGCACTCTAACCACTTCAGCCAATTTTCTCACTATGTTCTCAAGTGTTTCCTGATGTTGGTGCCACGTTTGCACTCCATCAATCCTGAGAATAATAATAGCAAGCTAGTGGTAAGCTATTGCAATACCTAAAAAAAAAATTAAATTAAATTACTAAGGGATCAAAGTGAAAAGTCTTAAATTTCATTAGGGCCATAACGTAATTTCTTAGCTTTTAAAAAGGCTTATTTGAAGTCGTTGAAAATTTTTGGGGTCAAATTATAATTTTCCCTATTTCTATTTTAGTATATATTTTTCCTCACCTGGCTTTCTCTTTTCGAAAACTTCCTTCCTCGTGATTAGTTGACGTTTGTCTGCATTGCTGCTTCTGCGTTCAATCATTCTCTACTTTGGCTCGCCATCACTGTTTGACCACACCGGCCGGAGTTACATTCCCTCCTCCTCCGTTAGTTTTCCCTTCCCTGACGTCCAGCTGCCGAAGCAAGAAACTTCCCTCTAGCATGTTCTCTCTCTCTCTTTTCCTAAGCTTCTGATTTTCTCTAACGATCTTTAGTGCTTTGATTTGCAATCGTCATCCAGACATCCCAGCTGGCCAGCACTCATCTTTTCTGACATATCCCTTTCCTCCCCGTGGCATTGCAACTTCGACCGAAGCTTTCTATGGATGTTGCAGCTTAGTTCTTTGTCACTTCTCTTCTTCTCTAGTGAAGCTCTCTTCTTCGTGTTTAGCCTTCCTTTCATCCTAGAGCTTCTCCTACATTGGTACAGCCCACGGTAGTGATAGTAGCTTCCCTCCCCTGTCTCAACAATGTTCAGCCGACTCCCCCATCAGCTTGCCAATGAAGCTTCCACAGGTGGCAAGTTGGCCATTGGTACTTTAAACTCCGGTGAGTATTTCTAGAACAAAAGATTTATTTTATAGGAAATTTACCTTAAATTTTTCAAGATGGTTAACCAGAAACCCTAACCCTCAAAGTTGAGAAATACTGAATTATTGTTATTCATTAGCTCCAGATAAATTCCCTTTGACGAATTGAGCACATTGACGGCAAATTTGGAGCTTTAGTTGACATAGGCTATTCCAAGAAGTCTGTAAGGTGAGTGGACAATCCTGCTCACTTAATGATCCCATGTATAAATATAAAATAATTTTATTTATATGAAATGTTATAAATCTTGTTAAATAATGGTAATTTCTTATATGTTGAAATGGTTTGCCGTGATATAATTATGCATTTTCGTTTCACCTTATGTTATAGGAATTGACTATTTTATTTTCTTTGTAATAAATGAATATAAAAATGCTGTAACAGGTTCATGTATATTTTGATAAATGTTGCTTACCCGAATAATGAATTTAGTGCTACATGATATATTTAAAATATTGATTTGAAATTTTGGATCCATTGGTAATTCCCTGGAAATCCTCAAGTGCACTTGTGATTAGTATATTTGCTGGAGGAATAAGGTTGGGGAGATATGTATGGTGTAATAAGGTAGGATGGAGATATGTGCTACATTTGATATGATATTGTTAAGCCGATTGCCCGTAGGAAATTACTCTTGGATCCTAATGGTAATTGGATAAAATAATCATTATAAATATTTTATTATGTTGAGATCTAAGGAAATTTTAGGAAACTTACCGATTTTTCCCTCATGCTTACATCGTGGTGGATGTATTCTCCATAGTAGCATTTTATTTATTTATTTTACTTACTTGATTTTCTTATTAAATTATAGTTTTTAAATGTATTTTGAGACTATGGCTCTTGAACGAGTAAGCATATTATGACGACAATGTATATTTATATATATACTTTCAAGCATGATTTTATATGGGGCTTTTTGAGTGATCATGGAATTGTTTACTTACTGAGTTTCTATGAAACTCACTCCATTCTTCTCCATGTTTTTCAGAGGCCAAGGATACACCTATGACGCTTCCATCCCATCTCGATCTCGGATCTGCTCGTTGATCGAGTAGGTCATTTTTTGTGGAGATTTAAGGTATAATAATGGTGTAAAATATTTGACAGTTGGTAGGAATGCATTTTTACATGTGTATGATTATTGGATGCCTAGTAGGATGTGGATTGTTTAGCCTGAGCCACTACATTCTTTTTGTTATATTGTTGTATAGGTTATTATGGGCATGTAGCCCCTACCCGAATGCTTGAAAAATAGGGAAAATTCTATTGGATTTTCAGTAGAATTGTCATATGAATGTTTAATCATGCATTTATAAAATTGTGAATATTCACATAATTTGCATTATCAGGCTTGTAGGAGGTTTCCTACCGGTGACCTTCTACGCTAGTCACGTTCCATGGGTTGAGGCATGACAAAGTTAATATTAGAGTATGATCTAGGGCTTAAATGCATGATAAAGGTCTCCAATCGCCAAATTGGGATAAGCATACCGAGTTTATGTTAATACACCCGGGAGCACAATACATGAATAAGGATATGCTGACGCCCACACCATGAATGTATACTGATAATCTCCGTATTTCCTAAATTTCCAGTTTTATAAGTTTGTATATTGATTCCTATCTAAAACTAATCTTCTTGTTTCATGATAGGAAAAAAAATAATGCCACTTAGAATGTGACTTCCACACAAGCGTCAAACTAAAGAAACGTCCAAGGAAGTTTTCCACTAGCCCGCTCCTTCCCAATCGATACCTTGGGGCTGGGGTAGGTCTAGAGGCCAAGGCCATACTAGAGGCTAAGGCAGATCCACGTGACAAGAATTACAAGCAGAAAGCTCCCAATTTGAATCAGGAGCTCCTTCCTTATCAGTGACTTCAACTAGTCGCTCTTCCTCCAAGGCTTCAGCATGGTTCATAGATTTTAAAAACTTGATAGTGGAATTTATGAATAAAATGGCTTACCAAGGAACATAGAGTCAAAGAAGGAGGCCAAAAACCCAAATGCCTCCTCCCCATCCACCTCCTACACCATCAACCACTAAAAGCTTTGAAGAATATATGTGTAGCTTTCGGAAGATAGGACCTCCTAGATACTCAGGAGTTGGATCATCTATAGATCCATTAGAATTTTTGGATCAAATTAAGTAGTCATGGCAGATTATAGAATGTCCTGAAGAAGTGGCGGTGAAGTTGGTGAAATTCCAGCTTGATAGATCGACAAAAACATGGTATCAAGCATGGGAACAAAGTAGGACTGCAGGTGAAGGAAACATCACCTGGGAACAGTTTCACATAGCATTCCTAGAGCAATTTTCCCTAAAGGGTAGTGGTATGAAAAGATGCAAAAATTTTATAATCTGAAACAAAGAGGATTAACTATTTCTGAATATGCTACCTAATTTATCTACCTCTCCTAGTTTGCAAAAAATTTGATCCCTACTAAAAGGGAAAAGGCTTTAAGGTTTGCTAGGGGTTTGGACGATAAATATTTTAATGCTATACCATTTTTCAGGGATACCACATATGAGGAAGTCTATTACAGAGAAATAGAATTAGAGGTGAGAATAAAGGAAAGAGAGCAAGATAGAGAAATTTAAGGGGGCTTAAGAAAGAAGTCTAGAACTGGGAGTACCAGTGGAGATATAGGAAGTCCATTTTCAACAGCCCCTAGGACACCTTATTCCAGGAGATCCATAGGCGCCATTGTTTCTAGTCATCATTCTTCTAGAGGATCTAGTTTCGATTCTTTTGCTTTGGTTAGACATGAGGCATCAGGGTTTTGCCAATCCTGTGTAAAGGTTCATTCAGGGATTTGTAGAAGAGTCACTAGAGCCTATTTTGGATTCAATCAGATAGGTCATTTGGTGAAGGATTGTCCTCATTCATCAACCTCGCCTAGTGGCAATAGGGCTGCAGGTATATCAGGTAGTGCCCTGTTCACTAGGCCCTCAGTATCTGGGTCAGCTGCTAGAGGTAGAAGTAGAGGGTCAGTCAGTAGGGGCTATGGTAGCAGTCAAAGGACTACTACCTAAGCTTATGCCTTGGTGGGGTAGGACGCCCAAGCCTCTAATGCTATAGTCACAGGTATCTTAATAGTTAATTCTATATCAGCTTATGTATTGTTTAATTTAGGTTCAATTCATCCTTTCGTATCTACTTACTTGATTGTGGCTTGTTAGACCCCGAATCCCTCTAAAATCACAGTTATTGATATCTACTCCCCTGGGTTAGACATTGATAGTTAGTAAAATGGTTTCTTCTTATGGGATCGGTGTGTGTGGAACTATTTCACTTATTAACTTGTTTATGTTAGGTATGGTTGAGTTTGATATTATCTTAGGCCTGAGTTGGTTATCATGTGCTTTTATCCTTGAAACTAGCCATTATTGATGGCCTATAATTTGCTCTTTCCTCACGGAATGCCTCCACCAGCCATTGCGTCTGGTTCGGCATCACGTGTGATTTCCATTAACATGTGATAGCTCTGAAACTCACTGGTCTTAGCCTTTTTAGCATACTCTTCAATGACATTGCTCATTTTCTATTCCTCATTAATCTCTCAGTTGCTAATAACCAAATCTCTAGACCCATTCCATAGGGATCTTTGCCATTATTTTTCTTCGCTTTCTCAACCTTTCTAACAATGTCTTTAACCTCATTTTTCCTTGTTTTTGGCAAGATCAACTTCTCCTACTAGTCTTATTAGCCACAGTACTCCCCAAACTATGATTCTTAATTACCCTATTTTGGTCATTTATTCAACAGTTTCCTATGGGATTGTAAATAAGTGCTGAAGAGTTTTGCAAGTCTTCTCCTCTCACTAGCAGTGTTACTGTCTAAGATCAATCACAAACCACTGTCCTGTTATGGTTCCTAGATGGTCAGACCATCAAACTTCCTTAGACCTAGTTAACCTCACGAATACAATTGCCTTATGTGAGCTGGATTATTATGTGTTATCCTATGCAGGCTATGGTTGCCAGCTTAAGTTGAAAGAAATCCTAGTGTGATGGATATTGCATCAGATGAGGTAGTTGTGCTTAGCTTGATGTCATGATGTACACTAGGCAAGGTGGTAAATTATAAACATTGATAAGGGACTTCAAGATCAGGAGCTTGAGCACGACAATCTTGCTTTAAAGAACAACAACAATTATACTCCGTGGGATGGACTTTTAACCCTTATGCTTGACACTCAATCAAGTTCTTATGAATTTGTGAGGAATGATGGCTTCACCATTGATGCTTTCTAGTATGGTAATGTAAAAAGAATCATGGGAAAAAGAAAATGACCTAGGAGCTCAAGTCCCTCATGATGTATGGATACCCCCAACTATTTGACTAAGGTATTGGTATAAACCTTCACTCTTTGTGATTATGTTCCTAGAATTCAAGGATGAATTCTTTTGATAGGGGGAGAGTTTGCAATACCTAAAAATAATAATAAAAATAAAAAAATAATAAAAAATTAAATTAAATTATCAAGGGATCGAAGTGAAAAGTCTTAAATTTCATTGGGGCCATAACATAATTTCTTAGTTTTTAAAAGGACTTATTTGAAGTCAGTGGAAAGTTTGGGGTCAAACTGTGATTTACCCTATTTCTATTTCAGTATATATTTTTCCTCACTTGGCTTTCTCTTTCCGGAAACTTCTTTCTTCGTGTGATTAGCTGACATTCCTTTACACTGCTGCTTCTGCATTTGGTCATTCTTCGCTTTGGCTTGCCATTACCATTCAGCCACACCAGCTAGAGTTACATTCCCTCCTCTTCCATCAGTTTTCCCTTCCTCAGCGTCTGGCTGTCGAAGCCAAAAACTTCCCTCTAGCACGTTATCTCTCTCTCCCTCTCCCTAAGCTTCTGGTTTTCTCCAACAATCTTCGATGCTTTGATTTGCAATCACCGTTTGGTCATCCCAATTGGCTAGCACTCATCTTTTCCAGCATATCCCTTTCCTCCCCATGGCATTGCAACTTCGATTGAAGCTTTCTATGGCTGTTGCAGCTCAGTTCTTTGTCACTTCTCTTCTTCTCTGGCGAAGCTCTCTTCTTTACGTTCGGCCTTCCTTTCATTTCGGAGCTTCTCTTGCATCGGTATGGCTCACGATGGTGACAGTAGCAACAACAACTTCCCTTCCTCATCGAAGCTTCCGCTGATGGCATATTGGCCACTGGTACTTTAGACTTCGATGAGTATTCCTAGAACAAAAAATTTGTTTTATAGGAAGTTTATCTTAAATTTTTCAAGATGGTTAACCAGAAATCCTAATCCTTGAAGTTAAGAAATACTAAAATATTGTTATTCATCAGCTCCAGATAAATTCCTTTTGACGAATTGAGCACATCGACAGCAAATTTGGAGCTTAGCTGACTTAGGCTATTCTAAGAAGTGTGTAAGGTGAGTAAACAATCCTGTTCACTTAATGATCTCATGTATAAATATAAAATAATTTTACTTATATGAAATGTTATAAATCTTGTTAAATAATGGTAATTTCCTATATGTTGAAATGGTTTGTCGTGATACAGTTATGCATTTTCATTTCATCTTATGTTATAAGAATTGAGTATTTTATTTTCTACATAATAAATGAATATAAAAATGTTGTAACAGGTTCATGTATATTTTGATAAATGTTGCTTACTCGAACAATGAACTTAGTGCTACATGATATATTTAAAATGTTGATTTGAAATTCTGGATCCATTGGTAATTCCCTGAAAACCTTCAAGTGTACTTATCATCAGTATATTTGCTAAAGGAATAAGGTTGGGGAGATATGTATGGTGCAATAAGGCAGGACGGAGATATGTGCTACATTTGATATTGTTATGGGTGTTCTGTGGAACCAAGTGAATTAGGCTAGCAAAGGTCCAATAGGCATATGTACTATTGCTCTGCATCACTATATAGTGAAACAATCGCTTAAAGCCAATACAACCACCATAGATGTAGGGGTCATCTTGACTTTAGCCGAACCATGATAAAACTCTCAGTGTTCTCTATGCTCTTATTCTGAATCTCTTGCTATCTTCTTACATTCTTTGCACCTGTAACAATAGTTTGGTTTCCAGAATCCTCGGTTGACCAATTACCCAATCTTGGTGAGTACTTCCCCTATCCTTCCAGAGGCTGATGGCTTACGAGGTCTACGTCAATGCCAAGAAGCGCTTGAGAGTATGGTTAAGAGGCTTGCTGATGCAGTTGAGGCATTGGCTCAGGCACACACCCAAAGAGTATAAACACAGGGTAAAGCTACCCCAGTCTCGGAAGTGGTCCAAAAGCCATAGGGAGAGATACCAGCACAAAGGGAGAAACTAGTTGGAGAAGGAGCCCAATGGGTCGATTTAGATCGCTCCTCCAGCTTGCGACCTAAAATAGAAGGATGATGATCTCATAAGCATGACGAAAATCAGTGACCTGGGAACTCACACTGCACCGAAGGCTTGAAGGTAGGCTGTGATAGTGGCAAGAATCAACAATCTAAAGTTCAAGATCTGATGATCGAGGAGCTGATGTAAAAGGTGCAACGGTTGGAGAAATGTCCCTCGACCTGGGACCAGTCGGGTCGTTATGAAGGGAGAACCCTACTTACCAAAGGGATAGAGATAGAACCTCTCCCCCACCGATTTAAGGTTCCTACCATCCTGCTATATAATGGAAGAAGTGACTTGTATGACTATTTAGATGCTTTCAACATCCAGATGGACCTCTAAACTAGCAATCCCCCAGTCAAGTGCAGAGTTTTTCTAGCTACTCTTAGGGATGTGCCACGAGCATGGTTCAAAGGTCTTCTAGCTCACAGCATCAGTAGCTAGGAGGAATGCCAAAATAAATTTTTCAACCAATACAAAGCCCTTAAAAAGCAGCTCGTACCATCTTACCACCTGGCGACAATTTTCCAACGGAGGGATGAATCAATGAAGGACTACATCATGAGATTTTGGTGTAAGGTTAGCAACGTGGAGAATCCCTCCAATGATAGCATCTTAACAGTGATTTTAGTGGGACTTCACAGAGACAGGAAGGTGTACGAAAGTATATACAAATCCCTAATGAAAAGCTTAGGGAAATTTTATGAACGGTCCGCTAAAGAAGTTAGGTGGGAGGAAACTTTTGGTCTAAAAAAGTCTGGACAGAAGGGCAAAGCGAATGGCTCTACTTTTGGCCAAAATGGGAGAAGGAACAATTGTGGTAAGAGCAAAATGGGCTAGACCAATGATGCAGGTGCCCAACCTACTAAGAAAGCTAGGACAGAGCGACTTGAACCTTGAGGTCGCCATGATAACTATAGTATCCTGTCCGATACTCTGGAGAGGATATACATCACAGAAAAGCACAGGGAGAATTTCAAGTGACCTAGGCCCCTACTGACCCCTTCAAGTATAAGGATGCCAATAGGTTTTATGCCTACCATAATGGCATTGGGCACACTACCTCTGAATACAGGTCACTCAAAGATACAATCGAGGACCTGATCAAGAGAAGTTGCTTGAAAGATTATATAGTGCAACCCTTATGATAAACGAGCAAAATGCCTATTATTATGTTAATTATTATCTCTTGATTTGTTATTACTTTGTGACTTTGCTGCTCTTTTTGTTTTAGTGTAGTCTATTTGTTCTTTAGTACTACTGTGATTTGTATTTCTCTTTATAGGTTAGCAAAAAGGCTTTGAAAGGAGGATGAAAGTAGGAGTTCGAAGCACATTAGGATTAAGGAGAAGCTAGGAAGGAAGCTATGCAAAGAACTTAACTCATCCATGATTGAAGCCAAAGAAATTAAAGAAGCCAGCACCGAATACGACCCGGCCGTGTCCTAGGATACGGTCGTGTTCTGTGCAATTCACAATAATTCCCAACCCAAAACAAGGCCAGCTGATAAGACAATATTTGACACATCTATTTGTCTTTATACTTAGCATTTTAAGGTCTTAAATTGCATGTTTCTAGCTGTATTAGGGTGTATTTGTGATTTTGTGTCAATTGACATCATATTGCAAAATTCTGCATAATTGGCCATTTTGAGAAGTTTCTGTATTCTAAGCATATCTTGAGCTACACTTATCCAATTGATGTGATTTTTGTCTTTCAGGAAATCTAAGAGATAGATCTACAACTTTCATGCAGATACAAAAGATGAATCACACAATTGGTTATCCAAAATTTTAGTTGAATTCAGAATCAGAATGCTATCCAGCCCTGTCTAACCTCTATGCATTTAAAAGACAATAACTTGAGTTATAGAGGTCCAATTGACGTAAAACTGGCCCAAATGGAAGCTAACACATAAAGCCACAATTCATATGAAGACTTCCTGTGCTGAAATGATCAAATTGGGTGTCAAAACTAAGCTGCAAATGAAGGGTAGAATGTTGATAAAATGGGTTGATGCAGAACTGGGCTTTCTTGGCCCCAATTTACATGAGCTTGAGCCCAATTGCAACACCCTTTACTCCAGCCCACAACTAGCCAGTTGGGGATTCAAAAGAGAGTAGGAAAAGGAGGGAAAGTAGTTTACATTAAGCCCCCAACATGCAATGGCAGAGGCTGCCATCTCAGCCAACCATCATTTTCCTACTCACCTATGCAACTAGCTTCTCTTTTTTTGACCCAGACAAAACCATTTGGCTGAGACTTTTTCCTTCAATTTTTCATTGAGTTTTAGTGTGTTTCTTAGGATAGTTTTTTAGGATAGAGAGCAAGCTTTTGCTCTCCCCTTTTTCTATATTTTCTGTGCCTCCATGGAAGGCTAGTTTCTGTAATCAGTCTAAGGGGTGCTACTTGAAGATTTAATGTTGAGATCCTGGTATTTATTTCTTACATTCATTTGTTAGCCATTTATTCTCTTTCTTCTCTATTTTAAC